>VYXH01012757.1:315209-337336 GCA_013397275.1 Burhinus bistriatus
TTTTTTCCCCTGACTTCCAGGTCATCTCCTCAGTTGAGGAGAGAAACAGTCTTTTTCTAACTTGTAATTCACATCTAGAGCGAGTTAGGATTAGTAAAGGAGCAAAGAAGGCTTCAGGGTCCAGCATACAAGGAGTCTCATGTTTCAAAATACAAATCGTGTACATTCTCTGTGTCTGTGGGCAAAGCAGCAAACCTGCTGCTTTAGCAAGTCCTGCCCTATCTGTCAGCAGCAGCATACCAGGCTGCATTTTCAAGCCTTAGCCTGGGAAACTGTTCCCTATCCAGCTGAGAAAGTCAGAGTTCAGACCTGTCTTAAGAAGCATTAGCATGTTTGAATGTGAGCATGGAAAATAAATGCAAAATGAGAACAAGTGGAAATGATAAGTGAAAGGTCCTGTATGTGCAGAGACGTGTAGTTCAGGAAGGTAGGACTAGAAAACAAACCAGTGATGGCTGCAAGTAAATTCAGGACAAGGGCAAAGGGTCATACGATGTGACTAAATGCAGGTTTTGAAAAAGTGATTGTGTAACACTGAGAAGTGGAGAATGTGGTCATCCTTGTGTCATGTCAACAGGAGACGCACAGCAGGCAGTGTAGGAGAAGGGAAAAGTGGCTTCGAATCCTTTGAGACTGCTGAAGGTGTATGTTTGTTATGCTTAGCAAGATGCTTTTATTAACAGCACAGCAAGATTGCAAATAAACGCTTGTCCATTGTTCAGACATACTGTGTGCACATGGCTTTTTGTTTTGCATGTGTTTTATTTTGTCTTTTAGAAGTGGATTAAGGGCTTTGTTCTTGGAGATGTATGTAATTGCTGGATTTGCTGAAGTGACTTAGTGAACTGGTTGCTCAGTCATTTAGAAATTTGCCCAGTAAACTCTGAAGACTTCTTATTATAGCAACATGTGTCTTTGAAGAGTGACTTTAAGGTAAATTGGTCTTACTGGTTAGACCAGACAAAGCAGATGATTTGCTGGCAAGGTCAACCACAAATGATGAATTACAAGAGTTCCCTACCTCCCATGGAAAAAATACAGTACAGCAATTAAGAAGCAGGATTTCATCCTCTTTTTCAGCAAAGATGCTTAACTTCTATACATAGGCTTCAGCTTCAGTGTATGCTTTCAGATAAGCATGTGACTGAAGAAAACTGATTTATTTTGGCTTAAGTAATTTAATTTTCTACTCCAGACTTCTACTGCCAGCTGTGGGACACTTTCAGCTTCTGGCTTTATTTTTACTGTACTGTCTTAAAAATGAAGACATTGTCTATGTATGAAGTTTTCACATATCTGTTTGAAAAATGTATCAGTAGCCTCAGATAGAAGTCTCCTGGCTTTTCATGAATGAAGCGGAACACTTTAAATGGAAGGAATCAAATTACTATCCTTGAAGATCTTTTCAGAGAATAGCAAAAGATACTTTATCCTTTGCAGAAAGGGGAAGAAAGAGAGAGAGAAGAGATGGTCAGGGAAAATTTGCAGGGGGAAGGAAAAGAAAAAAAGATGATGGTTTGGGAAACTAATTTGTGCATTTGTCTACCTAGACTTTAGTAAAGCCTTTGACACCACTTCCCACAGCGTTCTGCTGGAAAAACTGACTGCTCATGGCTTAGATGCTCATATGCTTTGCTGGGTAAAATACTGGCTGGAAGGCCGGGCGCAAAGAGCGGTGGTGAATGGAGTTAAATCCACTTGGCAGCCAGTCACAAGTGGGGTTCCCCAAGGGCTCAGTACTGGGGCCAGTTCTGTTTAATATCTTTATCAATGATCTGGATGAGGGGATCGAGTGCACCCTCAGTAAGTTTGCAGACGACATCAAGTTGGGCGGGAGTGTTGATCTGCTTGAGGGTAGGAAGGCTCTTCAGAGGGATCTGGACAGGCTGGATCGATGGGCCGAGGCCAATGGTATGAGGTTCAACAAGGCCAAGTGCCGGGTCCTGCACTTGGGTCACAACAACCCCATGCAGCGCCACAGGCCTGGGGAAGAACGACTGGAAAACTGCCTGGCAGAAAAGGACCCGAGAGTGTTGGTCAACAGCCAGTTAAACATGAGCCAGCAGTGTGCTCAGGTGGCCAAGGAGGCCAACAGCATCCTGGCTTGTATCAGAAATAGTGTGGCCAACAGGACTAGGGAAGTGATCGTCCCCTTGTACTCGACACTGGTGAGGATGAACCTTGAATACTGTGTTCATTTTTGGGCCTCTCCCTACAAGAAAGACATTGAGGTGCTGGAACATGTCCAGAGGAGGGCAACAAAGCTGGTGAGGGGTCTCAAGCACAAGTCTTATGAGGAGCGGCTGAGGGAACTGGGACTGTTTAGTCTGGAGAAAAGGAGGCTGAGGGGAGACCTTATCACTCTCTACAACTACCTGAAAAGAGGTTGTAGTGCGGTGGAGGTTGGTCTCTTCTCCCAAGTAACGAGTGATAGGACAACAAGAATAGGCCTCAAGTTGCTCCAGGGGAGGTTTAGATTGGATATTAGGAAAAATTTCTTCACCAAAAGGGTTGTCAAGCATTGGAACAGTCTGCCCAGGGAAGTGGTTGAGTCACCATCCCTGGAGGTATTTAAAAGACTAGATGTGGTGCTTAGGGACATGGTTTATTGGTGGACTTTGCAGTGCTAGGTTAATGGTTGAACTGTATATCTTAAAGGTCTTTTCCAGCCTAAATGATTGTATGATTCTACATCTCTCTATGTGTACTTGGACTTGATTTGCATGAAACAAACTTACATGCAAAGACATCATCTTGAATATAATGGTTTATTTTCTTTTTTTTATGGAATGTCTTTCTCTTACTGACTTACTGCAGTTGGTTTTGCCACTAACCTATGAGTAGGGGCGTTACCCTTTGGTTTGTCAGTGATAACACATTTTCAAGTGACCTGATCTCATTTTAGTGCCAAAGCTATTCATTAATGGCCTAGGGTTTTTTTTTCATTTTGGTCTTTCTTACTGGTCAAAAAGTCAGCTAAGTCAAAAGAGGCAACAAATTAAGGACTGTGCAAATTCAGTATAAGAAATGTTCATTTTTGAGTGTGTTAGATCTTGTCTTAATTTTAAAAGAACGTTTCAAAGCTGTCTAGTAGTCATTACTTTCATGTTGTTTAGTTTAGGTCTAAAATTATTTGTATCAATCTGTGGTGGTAGCCCGTGTTATAAACAGGGATAGTAAGGTGGTGGTGTTCTCAACTTTTACATGTTGTCTAAAGTGCGTAGCATGTGCTTGTCTAGCTACTCTTACCTGACATATGGGTAATAGTCTTACTCACATGTAAGTGTTGGAATACACTCTTCATTGGTTCGTTCTTAGAGATTACATTAAAATCTCTATAAGTGTAATATTCCATTTCTTTATTTTCACTTTCCTCAGGCCATGTGCACTAAGAAACTTCATTTCAGCTAACTGCTGTGAGCTTGATTTCACATTGCATCAATTTTAAGAACTGTTGCTGCAGTGACAATTTTTATCCAATCCACTCATTACCTTTTTTTCAGTAAAAGCGCTGTTGGAAAATGGGAAAAAAAACCCAACAACACAAACCCTCCAAAAAACATAAACCCTGATTTTTTTTTTTCTGATTTATCCTTTGATTAGCTCCTCTGCTGTTCACTGAGTAGAAGAAGGGTTTGAAACTAAATAAAAATTGAACAACTGAGACTACTCAGTAAATATTTACAGATTTTTATGTGTGGATATTTAAGAGCATGTGTTTCAGGATGCACTGGAGGAAGCACCTCAGAGAGTATCTCAAGAATGAGTGAGCTGGTTTTTGCATGCTATTTGGTGTAATGTTTTATGTTAGAGCTCTGTAAACTAATAAAAGCATGAGATGCTGCAGTAACTTAATTGTGCAGAGGCACAATGGTCTGCTGAAAAAAAGCTGCGTGGAAATAAGCATGCTGTGTCTCTGTCAGGAGCATTCCCATTAATGGTACTCCTGGGTTTTCCCCCTTTTTAAATTAAAATGTTTGGTAATTGCAAAGCAGCTTTTTGTATTTCTTGTGTATTTCCATTGCAGTTAAGTACTATTCTACATCACCAGTTGTCTGGTTTTGGTACCTGATAAGTATATGTTTAGTTAGTTTCTTTCATAAGGATCCAAAAATAGCCTTTCAATGTATGTCCAGCTTATCTATGTTTGTATTTCTTTAACTCATAATAGTGGCAGGGTGGTATTTGAGGCATAGTGAGAGATGCTGGTAAATCTCTGGGTTTTGCAGTTTGTAGAAGTGTGCTTTAAAGCCCTGGAACTTCTTAATGACTTCTTGGCATTAACTGTGTACCTCAGTCTTACCTTCTGGGGCTCATCAAAAGTTTTGTTTGGATACAAGATATAAAGCATTGTGTGGGTTGAACTGAGATGTTTTTAAAATGTCCCACTATGAATAAATTGTACTTGAATTTTATATACCACCTGTTAATGTTTCCTTATATTCAGAAAGTTAATTGTGGTGAGAACAGTATACTTTTTCTCCTGTAGGCCTTAATATAGTGTGTGGATGAGGTTTTTAGAATAAACGTGGAAATCCTTCCTGAAGGTCTCTTACAGTGTCTTGAAATCTTTTATGTTGGTGGAGATAGTGGCAATAAAACAGTAAAGGGGGGTGGGGCTGGAAATGTGTGCGTGCATGCACACACATGTGTGTTAAGAACTGGACATGTACATAATAAATTGCTGAGCTTACAATGAAAGCATTGTTCTTAGAAGCACATCCGGGATTTAAGCATTGAGGCGTTCAACAACTTACAGTAAGGTAGTAAAAGATAGAGAGGAAGGAGGAGAAGAAGTCATGACTGTTAGGAAGGAATTGTTCTACATACCTTTCAGGCACAAGATGAATGGCACCTGAGTTGCCTAGATATTCTGACATCCACTGAATTTATTGTTCTACAAATACCTCGAATTTTTTCGCATCCAAAGACCTGTTTATAGCACAGAGATGGATCACACAGTTTTTTTCTTCTTTTAGTTTGTATTGTCCTTATTCATCACTTACTTTTGTCAGGACTATGGTGTTTGACTTTGTTTTTGTGCACAGGATTGACTAAACTTAAGCCAAGGATAGCTGGATGTGCCAAAGGACAAAATGACTATTACTCAATATGTCGTGTTTGCCATTATTAAACAGTAATCTCTGTAAGGGAGGGTAATAGCAATGCTTTGAATAGCCCTCTCCTATCACTGTTTGCCATGATCGAAATGAAAGTCAGCTTTTGCCAAGGTACACTGGTTATTTCCCGTGCATATTATAAAGGAGAAACTATCCTCTTGAATATCACTGGGTTATAGCTATCAGCAAATACTGATAATGTAAAGGTGATCTTTGAATATTTTGTAATATTTTGGGGTGTTAAGTCTTAGTTTATGAAACATTTTCTCTTTACCGCCTGTAAAGGAGCTGGCCATAGAACTTATTGAATCATATTTATGGTTCTCTAAGCAAGGTGTGCAAAAGTAATTTTAGTAAATGTTCAATAAATTAAAAAGGATAGATTTTGTGTGGTGTTTGTTTTAAAAGAATTAAATCTGGGTAGAGATTCTGTGCTCAAATGTCAGGAGTTGAGGTCTAAAGTAAACCTGGGCAACGAGCTAAATCTACTGTTCAGGTTTACAGTTCCAGATTGCTTTTCAGAAGTAATAAAGTCTTGCTGCTTTAGCTGACACGTGACTGACTGAACCTCTCTGGAGCATTACACCACCATGAGACAGAAGATCTAATCACACCGCTTTTCTTAAATCTCCCAACTGCTTCTTATTTATTTTTTTTATAGATAGTTGGTTACTCTTAATATTATTTGTTATGTATCCTTAGCCAAAATATAACTTACCTGACTAAGTGATTAAATACAAAATTTAATGGTTGGCATTTCAGGTCAGGACGGTTGAGGAAAAAGTGCAGTGCAGGAGACAGCACGTTTTGCATGCGAGTGTGTGCGTGCTGGTATCTGGTTTCCAATAATGGAGACTTTTTATCAGCCTTCTGCAATTGGCGTGTCTCAAGCCCTGGTTTGCAACAGGATGGTGATTGCAAGAACGGGGCTGACACACTGGCTGAGAGAATATAGTTGTTGTTGATGTATAAACACCTTGGGCACATAAGATCTGTTTGGAGCCTCTGGAATCCAAAGAGCTGGGGGATGTAACCGGGAAGCCTCGAAAGCTTGGGCTGAGGTTTGAGTTGGCATATCTGGTTTGCAGCTACAAGAAGAGAGGGTCTGAAACACATGGCTGAAGTACTTGGAAGCAAAGGGAAATCCTGTTTATTGATGTTTTTTTCAGATTACTCTGCTATGTTAAGTTTTATCCTCGCAGTCTGCTCATATCGAGTGAGTGTAGAATTTGCCTGCTTTGTATACAGTATAAAGTGTGTATGGGGTGGAGGGGCGAGTTCAATTTATATCTGTGGGTGAAATGGAAATGGGCAGAATAACTTAAAACTAAGTACTATCAGTTGAGAAAGTGCTAGAGACGCAGGAGCAAAAGGAAGTACAGCACTCTGGTTTCTAAACTGATTAGAGACAGATGATTAGAAGTGAATCTGAAGAATGTGAACAATAAAAATAACTGTAAAACCTGTCGCTGTTTTCTTCCTGAAATTATTTAGGTACTGGCTGTTTTATTAATGGATGTTTTGGAAGTGAAGTAAAACCTTGGACCACTTGTAGTGTGATCTGGGGGCACCATGTGTGTATTTTTTTCCTTCCTATTTGGTGATGCCCGTTTTCATGACAGTAATGGGCATCACCAAATGTGATGGTGATGTCTGTCAAATCATATGTGAAAGATTAATCAGTTGGAGTTTGAGATTAGTGCTAACTACATCTTACTTTGGTGTCTTCGTTGCCTTGCAATACCTTTGTGATGCTTGTGTTTCCAATTTCATTGTCTGATTTATTTTATCCATGCATTGGCCTTTTGCTCAGCTATCTGAGATGGAAAAAAACTTGCTTAGTGCACCAGAAGTTTCCCCACCATTTTAGTTTTCTGTTTCAAAAGTAGTAGAAATATGTTTCAGTTTATAACTATTTTAGTGCCTGAGGGTGTCAGTACTGTAACAGTTGCTGTGCTTGTTTCATTGACTGTTCTCAGCAGCATGGTCCAACTGATGGAGCAGATTGCTCTGGTGGAGCTTTGTACTCTGACTAGTTTTCCACTTTTTCCTCAGAGAAGGTAGTAAGTGGCTTTTCAGTGTGTACTGACAAAGAGCTAATACTTCCTGCACTTATCTCTGGGATTCATCACCATAGCAGTATGGTCCATCAGAAGTAGGAAATGGAAGGATTGTTAAAAGAAGTAAGTTGTGCTGTGGCTGTCCAGGTTGCATGCGTCTCATGGGAGATGCTCTATCTTCAGCTCTGCTAGTGCTGCACTCCAGTCTCACAGTTTATGCTTAGAGGCAAGAAATTTATTCCCACTTAAATACTTCAGGAGCTTGTGCTGTTACCTAAGTTAATAATACCCAAATGGAAAAAGAACTTAATTTCTAGACTCTCCATTGTCTTCTCTTGATTGAGGCAATATAAGAAGTGCCCACTCTCAAAGGGAGGAAGGAAATGGGAGAAAAAAAAAAAAAAAGACAGAAAGGAAAAAATGAGACCGACAAAGGCCTAGTAGAGCTCCTGTGAAGCTCTGATGCTACAGGAACAAGAGGAACCTCAGGTGACATCTCAAGAGAAGACCTAAAAAGAAGATAGTGCTATGGAAGCCCAGTGTGCACTCAGTTTTTGAAGAGAGGACAGTAAGACAACTTGTCAGATGAGGATGGAAATGAATCTTAGCTTTGTTGGGGGATAGATTTTGGTGATGGTAGTTTTGCTGGGGAAGATGAACAAAGGAAATGGAATAGTGAAATTATGCATTCAGAGACAATTTCATTGAAAAGAGAGAGAGAAGTAAGAAAGATGGAGCTGTAGTTGGAGAAAGCCTTGTTTTTGGGTGGGCAAACTGAGTGTACTCTTGGGAAAGAGCGAGGAGGACAAAGATGGGTGAGGTAGCAAGTAAAGGCAGATGATAAGAGAGTCTGGAAAACACAAAGCTGTCAAGAAATGTCTGATAGAAGGGAATGTTGTGGTGAGAAAAGGAGAAATGAAGAGAGGAGAAATAAGGAGAAAGCTGCATAAGGAGAAAGCTGCACATTAATTTCTTCCCTGAAATTCTCTTATTTTTATTTCCTAGGAAGGCCATTTGGAAGTCTGACATTGGAAAAAAATATTGAGGAGCTATTAAAAGGATGTATTAATATAAAGCATGCATTGAAAGTTATTTTAGTTATTTTATCCATGTTTATTTTGGTAGAATATTGTGCAATGTACCTTTGAGTTAAGTGAGTGTTTCTTTTGTGGAGGGAAGAGCTCACTCAGTGCTGTAGGTCAGGTGCAGGTATAAAAACATGCAATCAATAGCCATTAATCGAAAGCTGCCAGGAAGCATGGGGAGGAGAGCCTTGGGTTAGGTAGAAAAGAACTAGGTCTGCTGTAACCGAGGGAGAGGAGAGAGGAATGTAGTACTTCCATGTGGATCAAAGAAACTAGAGAAAGCTTGATTTTTGACACCTCTCACAAAAGACTTTAATGCAATCCAGATTACTTGCTCCAAATGCCGTGTTACTGAATATGTAAGAGAATATCTGAGAATGTTGCTACCTAAAAATGGCATCCAACAGTCTGACAGTTTATCAGCATTCTTTGGATAAACATAGTTAATGTTTGCTAGGACACAACACCCTGTTCATTGTGTGTGATCAATACTTTGTCCAAATTGAATATATGTATAGGCACATGTAAGCACATGCATGCATACATCTATGTAACAATTACTAAATGCAGAAGTATTTTACTATGCTATAATCAGACGCCTTGTTCTCTTCTAGTATACGTATGCTGTGTATATATATCTTGTTTTACTTTGTTTTACAGTTTAGGCTTGTGACTTTATTTAAAAGTTTTGTGAGACTTATTATTCAGAAGAAATTCTATAAGCACATGAAGGCCTGTAGTTTTTCACATGCAGATTAATTAAGGATAATTTTTGTAGCTCTTCTTTAGAATTGTGAAAATAAATATTTTTGTGTATGTATTTAAGTGTGAGCATAAAGTAAATGCATATTCTGTGGTGATCTCTGCTAATTTAAATTTATATGGATTTTCCAGTAGGAAACAGTAGAGAATTTATTGCAGAGACATTGGTGCTGACCTCAGTATCTATTGTGGTGGAGCAATGTACTCTTGGCTTTTGCCTGGGTTTTGTTTATGGTTGTCAAAGTTGCATTTTAATGTTGGGGATTTCTAGTGGCCTGTGGTGAGTGTAACAGATGAATCTGTAAACCTTTTTGAGCTGAATGTGATGATAATTGTGACTGCAGAAGCCTGAATCTGATGAGGAGGGAATCACCATTTCAATTGCAATCCCTAATTTACTACCACTTAAGAATTGCCATTGTCATCTTTTATAAAATACCATGTAAGAGAAAAGTGCCATGTTGAACATAACGCAGCGTGCTGTGTTACAGATATAACTTGATCCACTGGTGGGAAAGTGCCCCCACCCCCCCATTGGAAAGAAGGGCAGCTTAAATGTAGGTTTTGACTTTCCTGTAATTGCCAGTGACACATTCTTTAATAATTTACAATGGCTTACAATAATGAACAATGAACCTTGAGAACAGAGATTGTAAAATGTGTTTGTTTTGAGATTGAAGTTTTATCTTCAGAAGGTTACTAGTAAGGACGTCCTTCTCTCTTATCTGGTTATTGTAGATAAAAATTGTAATTTTATGAGGTGAAAGGTTAGTATTCATCTATACAATCTTTTTCTGCCATTTATTAATCCATCTGTTGGAAAATGACTTTATAGGAACATTAAAATATTTGTCTCAAATTAAAAGAAGCTATGGTAGAATGTTTGTTCTGCTAGTTATAAAACCTAGGCTGTTTCAAGAATAGTAATTGCTTGGTGCTTCACAGCTATTTTTCTTAACAACTTAAAGTTGCTGCTTTATCCTGAAAAAGCTCAAAGGATGTGAGTATGAATGGTTCCTGGTCATTTCTGTCTTTCAAGAGACAATATTCATTCTGGTAGTGAGAATTTTTGCCTTCTTTCTGTGGAGAAAAATGATAACTTTATGCACAATACCAGAGACCGTAAACAAAATTGCTAAAATAGCTTACGAGTTACACCTATAGAAGAAACAAATAATGTCTGCTCAGTATTAATCTTCAACACTTGAAAATGGATTTGTTTCAGAATGGAGAGACCCTTTTCTCTTCAATTTAGGATTCATCATTCCTTTGTTTGACTTTTCATTTTAGTTTGTTTGCTCAAAGGCTGGTTGATGTAGCAGATGTCTTTGCAGATTGATCGTTAGAGGGAAGGTAGAAACGAAAAGGACTAATAAGATTTTAGTAGGTACATTCAAGGTAAGGGTTTTAAGGGGGACAGAGGAGGTTTTTTGCCCCCAAGTCTCTGTCTTGTAGATTTTTAGCTTTCTGTGATGTGTCTGACTTGACTTGTCAGTAACTTGTCTTATCTGCTCTGATCCAGTTTTATTTGTTCAGCTCCTTAATAGCATCTAGCACTTTCATACTTCTCCCTGCAAACTGAGTATGTAAGGTGAGTAGCTCCAGCTTTCTGCTCCAAATAAATGGAAGAAGCTACAAAGGTTCTGTATGTAATTCTTTTCTTGTTAATGATATAATGCCTGAAAGCTCTAAAAATATCCTAGAAAAATATATCTGGAAAATCCCTTCTGAGTTAATATAACATATTGGCCTTGGCCAGTGGTGGGGTAAACTAGATCTGTATCATTCCTGACTGATGTTTATCTTACCAATTTCACAGACAGATTCCACAGCCATTACTTTTGGTGTTTCATCATCTTTACTATGCATTTCTGATGTAGAAGTATTTTGAAAAAGAAATATTTCACTGTCACAATCTCAAACGCAAGTTTCTGCTTTAACTGGGAAATCAAGAAATTAATCTAACTTGTGTGGTTTCATTAAGCAAGGCATGTGATACTACACATAAACAAGTAAAAGTAAAGTGACAGTTTAAATGGTTTCAGTGTTACTGGTCTAATGTTTTCAGAAGTGGGAAGATAATTTTCAGAGAGATTTGTTGAAACAGAATCTGAGTATCTGGACGTCTGGTATATCTAGAACCCTTTTCAAAGTCTTTCTCTTTGTAGTCTCGCTGAAGGCAAAAGCGCCAAAACTTGGTCCCAAGTGTACTCATGAGACATGACATGTACGAGAATGTCAGTTCATGTACTATGAAAGATTCAGGTAGTGATTTTGTTTTTCCGGGGGGGGGGGGGGGGGGGGGGTGGTGGTGTGGGGGGTGTGTGTGTGGGGGGTGTTTGTTTTTTTTACTTTACACAAGCATCTTAAATTTAAAGAGGAAAAAAGCTGTGGATACCATTGTGTATCTGTGGAGATGTATTCAGATTTTTTAAAAAGGGATATTAGTTTCTGCAGACAGAAGCACAAGTTAGTTTAAGCTCTTTCTTCTTCAGATTCTCATTTTTTCAATGCATCATGCTCTTGAGAACCACCTTGTTCTCTTGCTTTTTCATTCACAAATGTGAATTTGGTAGGCTTCACTGTCACTTTGCCAACCATGACCGATTTATTTCTTTCAATTGTGGCAGGAGGAGAAAAAAAGGAGTTGAAGTTATTAGGGGTGGCTGGGGATGTTCTTCTATCCTAACCCTATGCAGGAATTATGCTACTGATCCTAAAGTAAAGGTGTTGCCTGTCAAACTGATTTGTGCAAAACTACTATGGAGCAATGAATTAATGTGGGCATGGTTAACATAATTTAGCTTGCATTCTGTTGCGTCACTGTGACAAAAGCTGTTTTATACTTGATTTCTTTGCTGTAATGTGCTTCTAGAGAATTTGCATGTGCTGCCTTCTCCATGCAGTTGTTCCACCTGTAAATTATGGTCCTGTGATTATCCTTCTATATATATATGGGTTTCTTGGGTCTGTAGTCATTACTGATAAACAAACGGTCATCACAGAAAAGGCAGTAATGACTGCTCTCTTAAACTTCTGGTTCATTAAACTAAAATGCAGAAAAGCTTTGAGGTGCAAAAAAACAAGCAAGAAAAGTATCAAGAAGAGCATACGAGATAATTTAGGAGCTACCATATCAGTCAGCTCCATAACCCAGGGCAGTGTGATCCTTTAGGCCTGGATTCTTACGTGGAAACAAATGGGAATTGACACAAGAGGTTTGGGACTTTGGGTTTAGAAAACCTTCCTTATGGCTATTCAGATGTCAGCATTTGGCAACCAAGTCTCTGTGAGCTCACTCTACAAGCGCAGAGGGTAGGGCAAGATTGTTTGAGCTATATTGTGCTGTCCCTTGCAGGGGTCTCTCCTTCTCCATGGACTTCAGCTGTTAAGTTTGAGTGGTTATGGATAACACTTGTGGTTAAAAATGGTTGCTGGAGAATTTTTCATAGCTCAAAACCTGTCTTTGATGGTAGATTATATTATGTTTTTACTAGGTTCTAGTGGAAGGGGATGGCAAGCCTTTCTGAGTTAGGTAGTCCAGGTGACCTACGCAGATAGGGCTCCCATAATCCTACAAATGATTCGTAGGCAGGAATTACCCTCAACAAGCAGGTGTTAGTCAGGTGCTGGCATTCAGGCAAAATACATCTAGCAAGTATTAATATTTGTAAAATACATAAATGAAAATTTTCAATTCACACTTCCTAAAGAGAAGAGGGTTATATGCAATCCAAACTACAGTGAATGTCTGTCAACACTGAACACTAGCCATTCTGTTTAATATCAGTGAAATCAAATTATTTCTGACATGAGCAGTTTCACAAAATCACAAAATGGTCGAGGTTGGAGGGCACCTTTGGGAGATCATGTGGTTGATGAGTCACCTAGGTCCGGTTGCCCAGGACCAAGTCCAGACAGCTTCTGAATATCTCCAAGGACGAAGCCTTCACAACCTCCCTGGGCAACCTGTGCCAGCGCTGACTCACCCTCACAGTAAAAAGAAAGGCATTTAATGATGTTCAGAGGGAACCTCCTGTGTTTCAGTTTGTGCCCATTGCCTCTGATCCTGTTACTGGGCACCACTAAAAAGAGCCTGGCTCTGTTCTCCTTGCACCTTCCTTTCGGGTATTTATATACATTGATGAGATCCCCCGCCAAGCCTTCTCTTCTCCAGGCTGACCACTCTCAGCTCTCTCAGACTTTGCTCATGTAAGGGATGTTCCACGTCCTTCATCATCTTTGGATGTCCCTTCGTTGGACTCTCTCCAGTACATCCATGTCTCTTTTGTACTTAGGAGCCCAGAACTGGACCCAGCTCTCCAGGTGTGGCTTCACCAGTGCTGAGTAGAGGGGAAGCATCACCTCCCTCAACCCACTGGCAACACTTTGTCTTATGCAGCCCGGGGTGCCATTGGCCTTCTTTGCTACAGGGGCACATTGCTGGCTCATGTTCAACTTGGTGTCCACCAGGACACCCGTGTCTTTTTCTGCCAACCTGCTTTCCAGCTAGGTGGCCCCCAGCATATGGTGGTCCTCAGGCACGTGTTCCTTGCTCCAGATTTTCCTCTTGGTCTATGGCCCCTTGGGTTTCAGAAGGTTGATCTTACTAAAAAAGACTGAGGTGACGAAGGCAATCAATACCTCAGTCTTTTCCATGTCCTGTGTTACGAGGGCCCTTGTCCCATTCAGTAGCAGGCCTGCATTTTCCCTACACTTCCTTTTGCTACTTACATACTTATAGAAGTCCTTCTTGTTGTCCTTGACATTCCTTGCCAGATTCAACTCTGCCAGATTCAGTTCAGCTTAGTGGATGTTGTGCAAGACAAGACTGAGAGCAAGGAAATGTTTTGACGTCATACCTTCTGTGTCTTTAGGCATAAGCTGTTTGTACAGATGGCTGTCATCTTCTGTGTTTGTCCAGCACCAATATGTTGTGATTAGTGCAAAAATACAGAGGATAAAATAAGACGATATACAGAATTTGCAAATAGAACTATTGTTATTGCACCTTAAAGTACATTTTGGAGAGAACACATCAGAGTAATTTTCTACACAAACAGTGCTAGTTTCAGTATAGGAAGGTGCTGATGCAATGAATATCTCCACAGTACTGTTTGACATAACCTTTCCATTGCTTTGAGTGAATTGCTTTTTATTGTTTATTAAATTTTTGCCTCGGTAGTTTTTGATCTGTGTTTGTTAAATATCTGTTAAAATATATCTATTAAACTGCCCTCCTCTTGTATTAGAACATATTTTGTCCTAGCTTTCCAGAGTTAAGATGTGTTGGCGTTATTCTAAACTCTGATCATGGTGACAGAGTAGGAGACAATGCGCAGTTTTGCCTTTTTTTGGTGTCGGCTTCCTTCCTGCTGCTAGCAACTGTTGTAATTTAGGACAACTGGATGTCTTTGGCCACTGAATTCTCCTGTTCTTCAAGCAGGCTGAGTAGGAACACTTTTGGAGGAAGTGGCAGAGGGTGACAGCTTCCGTTATGTGAGTTTTATTATGGAGGAGCAGAAAAGATGAGACAGAGGAAGCAAGGAACCTGTCAGCACCTTGACTGGTGATTGCTGGAATTATGAAGTGGTTTTGAACAGCATCTTTGTCTGGAGCAAGCAAATACATGGATATGGATTTGACTTTCTGCATAGGTGCTTCAAATTGTTTTGTTTGCTGTTCTGAAAGCAAGCAATTTTAGATATTTTTTCTCTGATATAAACTGGAAAAAGTTGTTCTAGAAAGCAATATGTAGGATGCAACATGAACCTATGAATGTTGTCTGCTGGTTTCAGTCTGTCTGTTTGGCTTGTTTTTTGCAGTTCTTCATAGACTAATTCTATGAATTCCTTTTTTTTGTTTGTTTGTTTTAAATTGAATATGGAAAAAATCCCCTGGTTGGGAAACTGATAATTTTATTTATCTGTATAGTATTCACGCAGGTATTAGAAATACCAGTCTTGCAATAATTTGCTCTCCCACTTCAATAAAGAACATTATATTCAATAGGTAATTTGACCTTGGGAAGCCTGGAAAGCTCATTTTCTGTGGTTGAAAAAAACCCTCAGTCCTTTATATCTTGTTACTTAACAATCCCATACAATACTTAAATTTTACTTCAGATGAAATATCTTTTTCCATTACTTTAGTATATTCACTCACCTATTTCCTATCACTTTTCTCAGCCAGAGAAATGTTGAATGGAATGTATTAATATACATAGGTCTAGAAGGAAACTGAACACTGATCTTTCCGTTGGTTTTTAAGTACATGGAGAGTTGGTCAAATTATTTTTTCATAGAAAATCTCAGTGAAAATAAAAACATACTCATAGTTAAGACTTCTCCAAAAAGATTTTGTTGTTTTGCTTTGTTTTGAAATAATAAAAATAAAAACATTTTGACTAAGGTCAGAATATTTTGATTTAGAAATGCCACTGCAGTCCCTCACAGTAGAATACCTTTCCAACACTTCTTAGAGTCGTAGCATCGTTTAGGTTGGAACATCAAGTCCAACCATTAACCTAGCACTGCCAAGTCCACCACCAAACCATGTCCCTAAGCACCACATCTAGTCTTTTAAATGCCTCCAGGGATGATGACTCAACCACTTCCCTGGGCAGACTGTTCCAGTGCTTAACAACCCTTTTGGCTAAAAAATTTTTCCTAATATCCAATCTGAACTTCCCCTGGCGCAACTTGAGGCCGTTTCCTCTTGTCCTGTCGCCTGTTACTTGAGAGGTGGGGGTNAGGCTTTACTAAAGTTCAGGTAGACAACATGCACAGCCTTTCCTGCGTCCATTAAGCAGGTCACCTTGGCACAGAAGCAGATCAGGTTATTCAAGCAACACCTCCCTTTCATGAACCCATGCTGACTGGGCCTTGATACGATTTCAAGAAATAACGGTTATGATTACTGAGTGTGATTAAATGTATCAGTAATTTGGCTGGGAATATATATGGTTTGAGAGCGAGTTTGTTTTTTTTTTTAATAAAATATCCCAGCACGGTAGGGAATTCCCAAGGGTCACTGAAAGTCAAAAAATTCTGACCTCTGCTCTAGGTTTAGAAAAGTACAGTGGCATCATGCTAGGCTTGTACTGCTGCATTTTCTAGTAGCTACCCATGTTCACAAAGAGTGCTTCTGTCCTATTGGAAAGTATTTTCTTGAAGTTTTAGTCTATCACAAAAATAAATGAAGTATTAAGGATTTCATATTGATTCTTAGCTTGTGTCTTACTGCTGCTGTCCCAGTTTTAGTGTTTAAACATCATGATTTACAATGCTATCAAGGTTTCTGTTTCCCGTGGTTAAAAGTTATGCCTTTGCATGCAGTGTTGTTGTTATATTTAAATCTCAATCATTTAAGAACTTTCAGTCTTAAACAAATGTTTTGGTTTATTGGCAATCTTGTGTTTACAGACTATGTAAGGATGTTTTATTTCTTCAACTTCTTCAGTCAGTCAAGAGCAGAGTGGTTTTTTGTAAGACTGTAAATAGTCCCAGATGATAAACTACTATCGCTGCAAAGCTAGAGCAGCTGTAACTCCTCTGTGTGTGGTGCTTCATCCAGATGTTTTCTAGGCATGAGCCTGGAAACATTTGGCATAAGCAGCCTAAGAGAAGTAAGCACAGATAAGTGGATGGATGTGAGGTTTTTTTTCTGATGTTCCTAACTGACATAGGGATCTCCAGGATCACCGAGTCTGGTCTCTAGCTTCTGCTGCATCAGATAACTGTGTCATACAGGCCCTTTCAGAGGTCTGTTATGCTTCTTCTTAATTATATATTTTCCTGCAGCATGTATGTTGTTTGTGGAGGTAAAATATTGTTACCAACTCCCCATATGTTTAAATTGTGTAGCTCAGTTAAAGCTCACCTGCAGTTCTTGCTTCCATTTCCTTATTTCCTCCCCCCCGCCCCCGCCACTCCAGGACTGAGTAGTGGAGCTAGCTCATTTAAAACTAATAAATTCTCTGAAGGATTAGGGGTCAAGCTGCTGGAAAGCATCTCTGCAGAGGGGGACCTGGGAGTCCTGGTGGACAGCAAGTTGACCATGAGGCAGCAATGTGCCCTTGTGGCCAAGAAGGCCAATGGTCTTCTGAGATGCAAAGAGTGTGGCCAGCAGGTCGAGGGAGGTTATCTTCCCTCTCTACTCTGCCCTGGTGAGGCCCCATCTGGAATACTGTGTCTGGTTCTAGGCTCCCTGGTTCAAGAAAGACGGGGAACTACTGGAGAGAGTCCAGCAGAGGGCTACAAAGATGATCAAGGGAATGGAACACTTCTCTTATGAGCAAAGGCTGAGAAACTTGGGTCTGTTTAGCCTGGAGAAGAGAAGACTGAGAGGGGGTCTTGTCAATGCTTATAAATATCTAAAGGGCGGGTGTCAAGAAGATGGGGCCAGACTCTTTTCAGTGGTGCCCAGCAACAGGACAAGGGGCAATGGGCACAAATTGGAACACAGGAAATTCCATCTCAACATGAGGAAAAACTACTTTGAGAGTGACGGAGCACTGGAACAGGCTGCCCAGAGAGCAACCCCTACCATTCTGTGATTACCCTTTGAGACCCTTGGTAGGCATGTTTTCTGGGTGGTTCCTCATCAGAGAGCACGAATTGAGATGAATCTTGGGAGTATAGACTTCCCCATGTTGAGTAGACCTTAAATATGAATTTGGGGGTGAGAGGAGGTGTGTATGCCAAGGTTCGCTTTGTGTGACTCTGAGACAGTCGAAGAATCTGTGAGCTGACCAGCTCTGCTGGTAAGGATACTAGCAAGAAGTTAACCTTAACTCCTTTGGTTTTCAATCTCAGGAGGTGTGTTATTGAGGAAAAAAAAAGTAATAGGGTGTTAGCTGACTTGGCAGAATTGAGATCCTGAAGTTTTCACCTAAGTGTTTGACTTGCTGTGCTGGAAATTCTCCTGGGCTCTGTCAGCAGCAAAGGCTGCCTCGCAGCATTACTTAAGCATTCAAATGGAAGTAATTATGTTTTCATGATTTCTAAATTAGTTCAGCAAAATTATCTGTAACTTTCACAAGGGAAATGCCTTTTACTATGTCAACAAAATTTTTATATGTTAGGTAAAAATTTCCCTTTCTTTCAACTAGCTTCCATTAAGTATCTTTTGTAACATGATACTATTTTCATATTTATATTAATTTTTAGTTTATTGGTAATTAAAAACTTTGCTTTAGTATTTTAAAATACCTTTAATGCTGCAAAAACATTGGATAGAACTAGAAGCTTGTCAGTGAATAAGATTCATTAGTGTTATGTATAACTGGTCTTGCTGTGCATGGCTTTTCATCTGCAGAAAGTTATTTTACTGCAAAACAAACTTTCTCTTACATGCTGTTTAATCTTAACCAGTTCTAGTATAAGTACTAGGTTCAAGTATATCTGGAGGCACCCTACTGTGTTTTTACAAAACTTTAAATGAATCAATGAAGGAGATGTGTATGAAGTAGATAAAAATAAATAATTTAAAATGTTTTCTTTTTATATTCTTATGAAAGACTTTAAGGCTTTCTATCTGGTGAGGTTAATATAACTTATATCTGCTGAGGTTAATTAGTAGAACTTCAATGCTTCTTTTGGTTCTAAGTATTTGTTCTTTATTTGTTTTATTCACAAGTTGAATAGAAAGTATGTGAGAGGTGCCAAAAATAAATCAAAATGCACACCATCAGGATTATGCATACTGGAAGAGTGAGGAAAGAGCACAAAATTTCCAGTAATTCTGGACTCTAGTTAAATTTGTTTGTTTGTTTTGGGTTTTTGGGGTGTTTTGGTAGTGGTGGTTTTTTTTTTTACTGCAATTTGTCACAGAGGTGATACTTTCTGTTTGCTTACAGCTCTAATATATCTTTCCACCAAGCATTGGAATTGATCTATTTACAAGTTTGATATCAGATAATTAAAGTAGTAGAAGCCCTCCTATAGCTGAACAAAAATGTGTTGCAAGTTGAATGTTCTGTGGAAGTTACAAGAACTAGGGATGCCTCCCCCCCCCAATCTGTTTCCATCTCAAATTCCTTTTCAGCTCTCTCTAATGATGTGTATTAGAGCCTAGCAAGAAAAAATAGTCAATGAGACACTGCATTTCTGTTGTAACTAAATCCTTTGTAACTCACTTTTGTTTAATTGCTGTATGGATGTTTGCTTCATATGTATGTTGGTCTGACAGGACTGCTGTCAAAACTGTGGGAGATTCTCATTGTCTTTAGTACTGAGAGTAGTCAGAACTAGTCAAGTGGAGGAAGGACATGGAAGGTCTCAAACCATACTGAAAATACCCTGCTTGGTGACGGTGGTGTATAATTTACAAGAAAACAGCTTTTATAAAACCTAGGGAGAATTATGTTATAACAGTAGGCATTGGGCTACAGACTTGTTCTCCCTCTTTCCTGACTGTATTTTGTACTTAATTGACTAGGTATTCTTTGAGAATGCTTATTTTGATCAGTGCCTCAAATGAGATAATAATGAGGATACCTAAATTTTTGGATCCTGACAAGAGTTAAAAATTTGATGAGGCCAGTTCTTAAGATGTGTATTTTGTGTATATTACTGCAAATGTAGGCTTAGTCTTCATGGTGATTACAGGATGCAATGGTAGGGCTGTGTAGGAGCGTGAAGGTTCGAGTATTTCTTAAGCATTAAACTTCAGCAACTAAGTCCCTTTAGGGAGTCTCTGCTGAAATAATTACTACTTTTTCCATTGCATTCAAATATTATTGAGTATTTAAACTGCTCACAAGCATTTATTTCTGGAATAATATTAGGTGAAAAGTGATTGTCATAATCTGTATTTTAGATCTGGGATGCGAAAATGAAGTATGTGCTACTTTGCAGTGCCTGACACAAAACTAGATTTTTTTTTTTTTTCCTCTTTTTTGCTGTATGTTGCATGTCATATGCTTAATTTTCAACCTTGGAGCCCTTTAGAGGGGTCAGCAAGCATATAGATAAGGGTGATGTGATTTATACAGGCTAGTTAGGTTTCCAAAAGGCTTTTGAGCATGTCCCTCTACAAAAGTTTGTAGTGAAGCTAAACTGCCGTTCTATGAGAAGAAAGATACTTCCATAGATATATAATTGTTTAAGAGGAAAAAGAGAAAGTAGGAATAAATTGTCAGTATGGCAGAAGTAGTCACCAAGGCATCCTATAGAGATTTGTGCCATTCAACATGTTCATAAGGGACCAGATGGGGCCAGAGAACAGTGCAAAGACAAAAGTTTGTAGGTGGAAGCTACTTTGGAATAGCAAGGACAATATGTGATTGTGAGGACCTGTAGAGGGACCATCACAATATCACCAACTGTGAGTGACCGGGCAATAAAAGGGCAGGCACATTTTAGTAGAGATAGAGAGATATGAAATAATGCACACTGCATAAAATCCTAATTTCACACATAGAACGGCGGATTGGGGAGCTTGCCATTGGCACTCTGCAGTCAGATAGTGGGGTTCATAAAATGTCGGCTTATAGCTCACTGATGGTCAAAAAAAGCAAATGAAGTGTTAAGAATGTTAAGGAAGTTCAATATAAATTAGACAATGATATTATGCTGTTGTATAAATTATGACTCACCCACATATTGATTACTCTGTGCCAGCTCTGCCCTTTTTATCTTCAAAGAATATAGCGCAGTTAGTAGGAGCTTTAAAGAACAATGAGAAGGATAATCAAAGAAAAGGGAATGGTTTCTATACGAGTTTGAATAATCTAGGACTCTTCAAATTTGAGACAAAATTACTTGGGGACATATAATAGAGGTCTGCAAAGTTGTCAATAATTTACTAGCATGATTGGGATCAAGTTGTCACTGATTTGGGTCATTAAAGAAAGCCAGATATAAAACAGACAAATGGAAATGGCTATTAATGCTGTCAGTAGTAAACCCATGAATTTCCCCAAATGATAGTGTTCACTAGAAGCTTGCATGGTTTCAGGGGGAAAATGGACCAATATATGGACAAGAGATGCATTAGGGATGGCTAAATACGTAGAGGTGTGTGCAGTTCAGGAAGTTCTGACACTGTATCTTCATTTGCATCTCAATAAAGGCATTTCATAAACAAGGATATGCCATTTTATTTGGCAAAGTAACTATTTGAATATCACCTTGGAACTGTGTAGAGAATTCAGGGATCAAATCTAATTCCTTTGAGTAATATTTGAATTACCTGAGCTATTCAGCATTTCCCATTCTCATTCATTGCGGTGACGCTGGTACAAACGAGGCAGGATAGCTGTCTCCACAGCCCTGCTCTGTGCAAGCCTAATTCATGCCTCAAAAATAGTCTCTTCTCTCCGTTAAAGGAAGCGAGCATCTCTCAGAAGTTCACTAGATGAGCATGCAATTAAATTGTAATAAGTGGAAGGACATTTATAGTTGCACAGGCAACAAACGTTTTCTGACTAGAGTGATAATCTGAATTATTTTTGAGCTAAAATGAAAGTGTTTAAGCCATTCTTTCTAGGACTGTAAACTGAACAGCGGTGCAGATTAAGTGCAGGATTCACTCACAAAGCACTGGTGTCTTATTAGGATAAACCTTCTATGGTGAAAGGAATAGCTCAACAGTCTGGTTTTTCTCAAGTAGTGTGTGCGTATGTGAGGAAAAGAGCTACCTCAGGTTCTGGTCTGACTTGTCAGCATTTTAAATTGCTGTTTTTACCTATATATACAATTCCCTTTTTCCATTTCCCATTTTAAATGGGAACAGATGCTGTCCAATTAAAGCCTGATAAGAATTTTTTAACTGAGCTGCACCTTCTGCTACATAGTGTCTATAGTTATGAATGTTTCATAGCTGCATTTATACCAATTATGAATGTAAATAAAAAATAATTTAGCACTGCTTATATGAATTCTTTAATATCTCTCTTTTTAAACACTTTATTTTTCCTTTACTTGCCTTGTAAACATTACTCCCTATAACATTTTGTAGACTTCTTGCATTTCTGTATTTCTTCGTGTTTTTTGTTTTGTTGTGGTGTTGTACGTTTTTTTTATTTTCCTTATTCTCATGGATCTCCATGTCTCAATTTTACTGTTTGCTGTAAGCCGCTTTTTTTTTTTTTTTTT
>VYXH01012757.1:351089-364432 GCA_013397275.1 Burhinus bistriatus
TTTTTAAATCAACAAACTGCGTTCAAGAACTATAGCTTTCTGAAAAGCTTCTTTATTATCATGTTTTTTTAAATATAGATTTCTTTGTGGCGTGTGTTAGATTAGATTCAAAATAAGAGGCTTTAAAATGTCCAGAGAAAGCAAGTATTTTTATTTGTGTAGTGGAATGGCCAGGGACACTATAGTGTGAATTTTGCTATTTTGCCTCTGGTGGATTTTATTACAATAAAATAAATTAGGATTACCACCTCTGAAGGGCCAGATGGCTCTCAATTAGATTATTTCATGAGAACCCTTGCTTTCTTCAATAGGAGGTTCAGTGCAGTGTGAGAGAAATTGAGCTACTTCAAAGTGGACAAGTTTGAGTAACAGCAGTACACTAACCAAGACATTTAAAGTAATCGTGGGTTTTTCTTTACTGCAGTGCAGTATACAGGATAAAATTTGCCTTGTCACATTTATTCAAGATCTTCAGTATCTGTTTGCATGGGAAAAGCTGTATTGCTTTTCGTGCTAATAAATGAATTTCGTTGGAAAGTAGGATCTCAGTCTTGTCTGCCATGGATGTAGGGAGACCA
Organism: Burhinus bistriatus; assembly: GCA_013397275.1. NCBI lineage: Eukaryota > Metazoa > Chordata > Aves > Charadriiformes > Burhinidae > Burhinus > Burhinus bistriatus. Next base: position 351,668 of record VYXH01012757.1, read on the forward strand.
GGAAGTTAAAGCAAGTTGTATTAATTTCCTAGTAAAAAAAAGTTTAACTCTATGCTTTCTCTTAAAATTTGAACAAACAAAAGAAATTGCAACTTCACCTTCTTGTATACTAAGAAGAAGATAGGACTATCTAGGCATATTATTTAAGCTATAGTTGTAGTTCTTGTTCTGAAAAAAATGATTTCTTAGGCTTAAATCATATATTTGTAAGAAATCCTACTTGTTCAGTGATTTGCTCTTTTGTGGGTGGGTAAAAAAATTAAAATTATCATTTCATATGATAGATATCATGCTTTATTGTGTTTCTAGTATGTTTAGTAAGTTTTAAAGTCCCAAGAATATATATTGAGACATTTGTGTAAAATTATAAAATAAAAATAGTAATAATAAAAACATTTTTTTAGAAAGATAGATTTTCCTCTGTTTGGAAATTTTGTCCGAAATGCTGTAAAAGCATATGCCGTGTGTGCTGAAAAGTGCCAGACAGCTACGTGTAAGGAGAATTTTAAAAGTATAGTTATTTGTGGTTTTTATTCTCCTCATGTTGTTTCATTTTTCAAAAACATCTTTTGGCAGAGATTGTGCGTTATTGCTGGCATTCAAACTATCCACATTCAACCCTTTTCCTTCTTGCAAAAAATGACATTTCTCCCTTTACACAATGAGTAAAACCGCAAAAATTTTGGAACACGTTATTTACAAATTCCCTTTTACTCAGGGCAGCAGAAGTGAAATTCTGCGGGCTGCTGGGGGCATCCTTCCAGTCCTTCTGCTGTCCGGTGAAGGGTGAAGTTTTGATTGCACCTTCGGGGACCAACTTGCTTAGACAAACTCTTGGCTTGCTCCCTGCTCCCCACTCGGATCCTGCCCTCTCCTCCGCTCTCTGTGGCCACACAGTGAATCCGACCATGAGCTAATCTGTTTGGTGACGATAACATATGGGGGAGGGAGTATGTTTTCCAGGAAGGTTGGGTTGTTTTTTTTTTAATTCCAGGTCAGTTTTCTGTATGAGCATAGGAATGAAGGTGAGGAGGGAGCGAGTAGGGGGCCAGCTGAAGTGGGCGCTGCTGCCAACGTGTGTGTCACTGCAGCCGAAGTGTTGACATCTTCTGATCTCTGGAGGCATCCTGCCGTCCAGCTGAGAGCCTGAGAAGGCAACCAGAGTTGACTGTAATTATTAGCAGTGGAGCAGACTTATTTTAAGGTGTTTACACTAAGAAAGGGTTGGGGATGTGTAAGGTTGAGCTGTCCAGGCTGATAAAAATCAGTGGTATGAGAGAAAAAAAAAAAAAAAAAGGTTCAGGAAAATTTAGAGGGAACATCACCACAGAAAGTTATGGTATCTTATTACTGCTTAAACAAAAAAGCAGAAACCACCACTTTTCAACCTGAAAAGTTGAGAGAGAAAGGCAGGTAAGTTTTAAATTTGTATCAGAAAACTGTAAATGCACCTAAATTCTACCAATTAAATAAGATGTTGGGGATTAGATGCTTCTGATTCCATTCAGGTTCTGGAAGATCCACTAAAATTTCATGTTTATTAAATGCGTGATTTCTTTCAGAAGACAGAAAAGAGAAATTTAGGCAAGTTAACAATTAGCCTTATGATTGGTTTTTTTTAAGCTGTGTAGACTTTACTCTTGACTTTGTTTAAAATATAGATGATCTCATTTCATCGCCTGAAAAATAAAATTAATAAAATCATGTTCATATCAAATTAAAAATAACCTTGAAGTCATAGAGACTTATTTAAGGTCATAATTTTAAATGCCTGAGATGCCAGAATGAAGGAGGTTTTTCCACATGCTTACATTTCTTTTAATCAAGTGTTTATAGAGTGTAGTTCTTTGTGAAGCCCACAGTTATTTTCACAAAAGGAGAACTGCCTGGTGGTGACCTCTCCTAAATGAGCAATTCAGGGTTATCAAATCAGACAGCAAGGGACTGGAGGAACCAAGGATTGCACAAGGTGCAGCCATTACCTATTAGTATAACTCCACATTAATTTTAAATTGAATTTTTAAAACCTAATTGAGCAGCATTTTCAAGCTCTGTTCAGTGTGAGCAGGACATAAATTGAAACAGTATGTATCAGGAACCCTCTAATAAGCAGAGAGCACTGCTGCCTTTCTTTACTCTCCTGCAAAATCAGTAGTAGTGCCCTGACATTAAAAAGAAGAATTTAATTAAGAAATCGTGGCAGTATATCTGAACTCTGACTGGCTAATGGCATATCGGTGTAAGGGATACGCACCAAAATGAATGCAGGGTATTTTCTTTAACATTCATTTTTGAGAATTCCCTTCTGTTTGAACTTTTCGTAATTTTAATGATGGAAAAATATTTTAATGGATAAGCTGTACATGAAGGTAGACTTTGAAGATGTAATTGTGCAATTGGATTCCCAACAAACAAATGCTAATACAGAGAAATTTGAGCAACTACTCTAAGCCATGTAAGATAAAGTGCTAGGGAATCACTAATGTAAATAGAAAAGAATATCCTAGGTTTTGTTGTTGGAGTAGAACTATAAGGCTTGTTAAATTTCATTTTGATTAATTGCTCTGAAAGTGCATTAAAATGTCATTCTAAGTAGGAGCCCAATTCACTTTGTTTCTCAATGTGAAGTGTACAGACAAGCTTACGTAAGCAAGTTCTGAGCTTCAGAGGGTAGATTATTTTACACAGCAACCTTGGATGTGCTTCTCTGCTGCAAACTGAGTGCTTGGCATTGAAGTTTAAAGCACTGGACTTACCGAAGGGAGTCCTTCATTTTAGAAAACTCTCTAATACTTATTTTTCCCTTCATAGCAGAGCAAGAATGACTTCATTACGTGGGTTACTTGTCACGTCTGCTATCGTACAGTTTTTAAGTTCTGCCTTCTGCTTATTACATGCTGCTTGGTCATTTTAACGATTTTGTGGCGAGTTTGTGTTTAGTGGGGGAGCTTAACTTCCCTTTGCTGGCTGTGGTGTGGTGTGGCGAGAGAGCATGCACTGTGAGAGGGCACAAACAAGCACAAGAGGATTAAAGTAGCTTGAAGTTTGTTTAATTTGGTTACTTCAAGGCACCATATCCAAGTTTTGTATTAAGTTATCATTCCAGAGAGTTGAAGCCTCTGGTTGAAACTTGAGCCGGGTGGAGAAAGTTGCTTGAAAATCCTGCTTTCAGGTTTAGCTTTTGCTATCAGGAGAAGCCAGCTAAGAGGAGGGGGTGGTGCACCTCCCACAAAATAATTTTACTGTAGCTTAAGAAGCATCAAAATAAAGCCTTTAACGTCACCCCTCGTTTGTGTGATATTGGAATTTAATAATTTCATTGATCCCTGAAGTTCAATAAGGCCTTTCAGTCATAGGAGTCTTCGCAGGCGTCAGCAAACTTCCTTAATTCTTCTTAATAGGAGGCAGATACTCGCAGAGCTGAGAAGGGAGCCAGTGCCTGCCTCAGGGCAGCTTGGCTGCGCTGTGGTGGATCCAGGTTTTCAAGTTCCCAGGCTCTGTTGCTTTTGCCCTGTGAACATCCCTTCAGATATCATCCCATGCGATAAGCAGGTTTTGGCGGTTATGGGCTGGTGACTGTGATTTAGGGAAGAGCAGTGCAAGTACCTTTTGTAAGCGTCTCATGTGCCGTCGTCTTTAGGAGATCTGTTTTCACTCTTTGCATCTCACTGTACTTTCTGGCCCAGCCCCGCAGGCTGAGCTTACCTCTGGGTAGCAGCTCCCTGCTGTTTCTGGTGTCATGGGGAAAAAGGGTGGCTGGAAGCGGGGGGAGGGGGGAATGGGTGGTGCCTTCATGAAATGAGGAAGAGTCACACCAATAAACCTGTTGTTGATAAAAGTGATGGTGTGGTTTTTGCAGTGGAATACCAGTGACTGAAAGAACTTGAAATCTACCAGGTTTGGTATAAATGAACATTTTCCCCAAGGCTTGCAGTGAAACATGGGAAGGGTGCTTTGGTGCAAGAAAGATGGCAGAAGCTAAAATTCTTCTGTTTAAACATATTAATAGTTAAAATGAGTACTTATTACAGTGAGTTTTCAGCTGTGTTGAACCCCTGGCTAGTCTATCGCAAAACTGTTTAGAGAGCGAGTAACCTGTGCTAAGATCGTAAAGGGTAGATGTAAAATGAAGTGTTTGAGTATTATGAAGTACTCCTGCCTGTGACAGGAGGCTGCCTAATATGCACGTGCAGCATTAACTCATTTCCTTTTTCTCCCTTTTCTATTTTTGCCACAGGCTTTCAGGTTATGAAATTTTGTGGCTCAGCAGTGCCGCTTCTTGTGTTCGATAGAAAGCTCGGAGTTTAAGACCTCAATGAAGTTTCTGATTCCAGGGGTTGATTAGAGCTAAAAATGTCCATGGAGGTCATGTTTTGCTATGTATCAAGCAGAGCAGGAGATGCAGTTACAAGGAAATGTCTTACTGGTGACTGCGCAAAGCTGAGTGCTCAGAAACTGTGTTCTGGTCAGGGAATAACATGCGATTGATCCATGGGAGAGAGCAAGAACATCGTTTGTTCACTTGATGCATGTTTCTGTTGTGGTGGGGTTTTTTTGTTTTTTTTTTTTTTAATGCTAACTTTTGATGGAAGATCTGTTCTTCGATTAAAATCAAAATTTAACATCTAATATGAATGGGAATAAAGAAAGAGGGTCAGAAAAGAGCTCAAACTTTTTCTGCCTTACTGACCTCTCACTCTGCTCCGCAGCTCCAGACAGAGTAAATTTTTCAGTGATTTGTGGTAGCTATGATTTTTTTCAGAACTCTTTAAACTCCTTCCTTTAAATGAGATATACATCATTCCTCTTTTAGCAGCTTCCTTCCCTCCCCTTTTTATTTCAACTAGCTTTAGGTAGATAGGTGGTGCTTAGTATAACAAAGGTACAATTTTAGAAGGTATTGAATTTGGGTAGATAAAAGGGAGCATTAAAAAGGAAACATTGGCTGGTCGCTGAAAAAGACCTGTTGGAAACCTATGAAATACCTCAATGCCAGGTTTGTTTAAATATTTCTAACAACACACCCAGTAATTTTATTTAAAGTTGAATGAATTTTCTTAGGAGTACAACTGCTACTGCTGGGCTCTCCTGTTGTTCCAGCTATGAAGCAATGGCAGTTGGGTATGCCATGGTCATGTTTTGTGGCAGTGCAAAACGCTGATGCTTTTCACCCCCAAACTTGATTCTGAAATGCTTTTGTGTACTGCTTGTCTCTTGATGGGACCTCAGTACTGAGCTCTTCTACCATGGAAATGCAGCACAGGGCAAATGCATTTGGTGTTTTTATGTATTCTTTGTATTACAATCATGATAAATGCCTTTGTATTCTTACGAGATAACTCTGCCTTGGTTTCTCTTATTTTCAGAGAAGAAATGGGGAAGATATTCCAGTTGCTCAGACTAAAAATATCAATCACAGAAGATTTGCTGCTACCTTTAAGTTGCAAGAGGTGACAAAAACTGACCAGGATTTATACCGCTGTGTAACTCAGTCAGAGAGAGGTTCAGGAGTGTCAAATTTTGCTCAACTTATTGTTCGAGGTAAAGTTTTAATTGTTTTAATTTTATCCATTTAAATGTTCTTGATACTGGTGCTTTCTACTTAAACCTTTTATCTAACCTACAGATGCCTTAATCTGAAATGATCATACAAACGTAGCCCTATGAAGCCTCTGAAATTGTCGTAAAATGAAAGGCTGGTTTGCAAAACTTTCCATAGAATGCATCTGTGTAAAAACCCTGATCCTGCGATGCGTGTAACATCCGTGTATGCTTTTCTGTGGATGTTATTTGTTGAACTTAAGGTGAAAACTGCTTAACTTTTCATAAATATTTTTACAGGTATGAGAGAATCAACTGTAGTTTGTTAAAATTCCATTTTAAAACCTGTTGCCTTGAGCAGACTAGTAGTACAGCAAATAATAATACATTGTTCTGTTACCTGGGAGACAGGTATATAAAAATAGTTGTAAACTTTCACCTACGCAAGGACTGAGAGCATTATGGAGATGTTTTATGATGATTTCAAACCTCTGAAGTAGGAGGAAGAAAATGAAAAACTTTCTTTTTTTCTACGTGAAACACTTTTTTGTTACAATTAATTCAGAAGCCTACTGGGGTGAAACCATAGCTTGTGTGTGGCGATGTTGGATTGGTCATTTATTTATGCATTTTGTGTTCTGGAAGCACGTCATCTGACTGACAAAGGATATGGTTGAATATAGGAGTTCAGTTCTCGCTTCCGAAAGTCACTTGCTGTTTGGCCTGGGATAAGCTATAAAGTCTCTCCTTGCCTAATTGCGTCACCTGCAAAACTGCCCATTTCACTCCTAGTTGTGATAAGGCTTAATGTTTTTGAAGTGGGGAAAAAAGTGGTGTACAAAATCTGCTTGTGATGCTGCTGCCTGGTCTGGGGGCTGTTTGGGCCAGGTAAGCGCAGGGGCTGGGCACGTGACGGGCTCTCGCTTGACTCGTCAGTCCAGCATTTGGCTCTTTGGTCAGTTGGCATCTGGGCATCGGCCACTGCATCTGGGGCCAGGACAGGGAAAGGAAGTTTGCCCTCAGCTTGTAGAAGTAAAAGTAGCATAGGAAATGCTCTAAGGTATTTGGTATCTGGCATTTGCTGGCAGAGGTCTTTTCCCTGGGAGACAAGTTGATTGAGGTCAACAAGGTTTTATGCCTTCTGTATAACATCAATAAAAATGGGCTTTGCTGACCATATGAGGATTTAGACAATATGTTAACAGCTGTTTTTATTCTGTGGATGTACCTTTTGTCTAGCAAAGTGCAAAACGGTCTTCCTCCTCATACAATGAAATTAGTCCTTTTAGAGCATGAAAACAGACTTTCTGTTTTGTTGTTAGAAGAGCAGGGCAAATGGATATATTTATCCAATAAATGAAGTTGTCTATTTTTTTCCCTATTATAATAGGGCAATAAAATGGTGTTTTGAACCACTGTTTCTCTCAAAAAATGAGATAACAATGTCAGACTTCATAGTACTCTCGTTTTCAATGCAGCATATTGTTCTGCTGAGAAGCTTGGGTCATTTGATAGAGAATACCATCTTTATGGCTCAAAACATAAGCTTGATATCTAGCTATATATTCAACAGCTGTATAGGTTTCATATTTTAAGGTTAATTTTACTTTTTGTGTGCTTTTTGCATTGGAAGCCCAAGAACTTTAAGGGGTTTTTTTTAATACATAATTGTTTGGGGTTTTTTAAAGAAAAATAAAAGAAAAAAGATTAATCTTCTAAAAACATTTCTATATATTGGACATCATGGTAGTGAACAAAGATTTATGTTTTATGGTAGGATTTATTGCTTGCTGTTATATTTGAAAAGCAATATACAGTAATATATTTTCTTGTTTGTCTGGATAACCACTAAATAAATCTTGTTAGCCAAAAAAGCATACCCTTAGGGATCAGCTACCCTGGTGTTAAAACTGTACTGAAAATTAACCATAATGACAGGTCCTATATCTCAGTGGCACTTTAAAGCTGACATCCTGCTACATGGATACAAAAGATGATAATTTTAAAGGAAATTTTTGGGCCACTGATACGAATTGCCTTTAATAAGAGCTGGCATAGTATTGCCCATTGTCAAAGATGACCCAGGGGGAAGAGTTTATTAGTGCGTTTCCTTCTAAACTGGAAGTGACAGGGCATGCTTGGGGCCCTTTTGTTGCTGTTTGTAACAAATGAAAATTTCACTGCAGAATTCTTGTGCTGAAGAGTATTGATCTGTATGTTCTCACAGCCAGAGGAGGGGAAAAAAACGATGAAACACAATTTACTTTGTCATGGCTTTAGTGTTGCTTCCAGATCATTTTGAGTAATGATAAGGTCTTCGATTTGTAGAAGCCAAACTTTATTGACAACATTGGTTATTAGAGAGCGAGGGATGAGGAACAGGAGTTGTTGCCCAATAACTCAAAACCCTGGATGTTTAGGTACGTGGCCAAGATCCTTAAGTATTGCACGTATGTACAGACATGTGGTACCATAATATAGGTGTAGAGGCATCTGATACTTTTCTGATGGGCAGTCCAGAAATTAGTCTTGGTAATGAAAATTTCCAGTTATATAATGTACATCACATTGAAATATCATGATTTCCTTTTGAGCTTTAACAGAAGAATTACTTTCAGCGGAGTTCTAAACTTCATTACAAAGGTAGTTACCTGGGAGGGATGGTATGCATTTAAAGACCCTGAAAGGGATAACTGAATTACTCTGATAAATTTTTTGGAGAAAAATCAGACTAGGATAGGATTTGTAATTCAATTGTGACATTTTACCAAAAGCAGTTCCAGTCAATGATTTAATGTCTCACCTTTGCTTAGAGCTGGTATTCAGCTTCCAGCTCAGTGGCTGTGTTGTGTTGATTTTTTTTTTTTTTTACATAGTTTCTGTGGTATTGCTGTCATTCTCGGATATGCGTAGAAGGAGCTCTCCTTTCCCCCTTCCTTTTACAGGAAGCGTGGTGCTGTTATTACTGTTAGTTGATTTATCCTCCTAAATAGGTCCATCTGATTAATCGTCTATTTATATTTTCCCTTGGTGGTGGTAAATTTACAATTTCTGGGAAGGTAATTTCTTGAAGTCTTCAGGGTTTTCTGCACTGAAACTTGAGGGAGATGGTGGGAGGAACAGTAGCTGTGATACGTAAGTAAGAGTGAACCAGAAGTTACTGACAGTTTATTTCTTTTTAGTCATTTCTTACCTGTTTTTGAGAAATTAAGTACCAAAAACATCACCTGTGCCCTGGCTCATGTAGTACTTGATATATATACAATTGTGTAGACTTTCTAAGTTACAGTAACAAATGTACTGATCTTCAATCAGTAAAGAACTTTGCCCTGTAATCAGTTCTTGTACTGTGTCATTGTTCAGAGCTCTTTAAAAAAAAAAAAAAAAAATCCAACCCAAAACAAAACTGGAATACTTGTCTGAAGATGGCAATATTTGTCAGAAAAGTGATCTTGTGCATCAAGAAACAACGTAGTTTTCATCACAGCCATTGTGATCAACTTCTTGGTTGACCTGGCATGTTAAAAGCATCTGTCAGGAGGAGGTGAAGCTGATGTTGCGTTCTATTGTGGTTTGTTAACAAAACTTCGTAAAATAATCCAAATTTAGTTTGTCCCTGTTTGGAATGTCTTACACTCAGGCAGTCCTGCAAGGACCATTAATAAAATCACCATTTTCTTTGGCTACACTGTAACTGGAAGATCCAGATGAGTGATATTTAATTTTTTTATCAAACAGCAATTTGTTGCTCTGATTGTCTGCCCCCCCAACAAACAAACAAACAAACAAAACCAAAACCAGAACCCCCCCGACTCTCTCAAATGGTATGATAATGAATTACACTTTATGTAAAGTGTTTATAGCTTTCCCAAGCTTGTTTTCCTTTAAAGTAGCTACACATTGTTAGCAGACTAATTGTACAAAACTTAATATTATGCCATTAAATACTGCAAAATCAGCAGAAAGTGCAGTCTTTTATTTTATGTAGTGGATCTTACATAGATTAGTTGGAAGAAAATGTATGTTAGTGTTAGGGAAGAAAAATAAGGGAAAAAAAGCTTCAAAATGTATGAATCAACTGTAATGTTTGTTAATAGTACGTGAATAGCTCTACTATATGTCTGGTTCTACTGGTAAGTTTCTAAGTTTTATTTGATTCATAAATTATAACAGTTTTTTATGTTTTTACTAGGTGAATGTAGTTTTTCTTTTTAACATTTCTTCATTCAACCCAAACAGCTCCTCTATGGTGGGGTCAAAGCAAGGGAAGGCCGACACCTTGATTTATAGTTCCAATATGGAATTGTCTTCATGTCCCTGGTAAATCTAAGTAAGCAACAGAAAAGAAAAGAAAGGCAGTTTTCCTCCACATGTTTTCCTCTACTGTTTTCTGACTGTTCTTCCAGAAATCACAAGCTCTGGTAAACTGACCTGTTTGTATGAGTTCATTAATATGAAAGAAGCTATACTGTTTCTTGGATTTGCTTTGACATGGCAAAAGCCTCTCCTCTAAGTCATTAGGTTCATGTTTTGGTGGGGTTTGTGATGATATTCTGCTTTGTTTCCCTTACTGGACTTAGTTTGCCATCAGGAGCAGTTCTTATTATGTAAGTCAGTCTGGTAGTCATGATATTTCTGCCTTTCTTGTCTGAAATCCCTTTAGGGATTTTAGATAGGAAAACCAGCAATTTGGCTGGTCCCCAGTGATACCAAAATACTGTGAAGATGGAGTTTGCCCCTGGCAAATACTTCTCACAGGAGCATTATTTTTTTCTCTTACATGAAAACTCTGAAGTATTTCCATTTGAGAAAGTTGTGGACCAAAATTCACTTTCCAAATTTCACTAGTACTTCTTTTGTCTGGGAAAAAAAGTGAAATCTTTGGAATTACGCCAGATGTGTGTCCTCAATTTTGCTATCTGGTTTATTTGTTCAGTATAATAGCAGACTTAAAAATAGGCTAAGGAGAGCACTAGGTGGCATATAGAAGTAAATCCATCAGGTAGTCTGAATATATACTTTCTGCTTGCAAATGCCCTAACTCTTTTTGTACCAATTTTGCAAAATGAGCCATATCTCTGTCCTCCAGTATTAAGTTCTCTGATGAACAGTAGATTTTTTTTTTAATCTCTGCTTATATCACCCACCATCATAAATGCTAGACTTTGTAATGTGTGATACTTTGTAATGTGTGATACTTTGTAATGTGTGATACTTTGTAATGTGTGATACTTTGTAATGTGTGATACTTTGTAATGTGTGATACTTTGTAATGTGTTCAGAAATTCCAGTCTCCAGGGGACAGTGGTGATATGTAATAGGGCTTTGGACTGTATCTTTGAACAGTCTTGAGCTGGGTCTTTGGGTGCGTGGTTCTCTGAATTCACTGAATTTCAGAGCAGAGGGGGAAACTGGAGAGGGAGGTTCCACAGTCCAAGTTGTTGCAATTTGTAGGCTCTACATTGTTATTTTGGCTAGTGCCTCTTTGAACCATTGCCAGATTTCTATAGAAGTATGCAAACATTTTAGCTGTGAGTCAGCATGTGGCTGCTGTGCTTGGTTCATAAGGTGCATTCCTGGAGTACAGATATTAACACTGTTACTCTTTTGGACCCTCAGATCACCTTCAAAACTACTTTATATTCCAAGTTCTCCTATTAGTTAAAGCCTAATTATCTCATAGTTGTAACCCTGTAGGAAAAGCAAATGACAATGTCTTAATGACTTTGCAGCAGTTGGAAAAATACTGAAAGTTTTTCTAAAACTCACTAATAAGACACAAGTTAGATTTTTGGTGTAAGCATCCTTCAGAGTGTTCAGGATCCAATTAACTTGATCTTTTTGTGGCATATTCTGTTTTTAATTTTTCTACCATATTAAGATCTTATCCTCTTTATGCAGGTTTAACACAGGAATCTTCCTATTTTCAATCCTCTGTTTCTTACAGCAGGTAAAGAGGAGCTGTCACCCTGAAGTAAAATTCTGCCTCCTTTGCATAAGAATAATAAAGCAAGAATACAGGAAAATACCTCAGTAAGTCTATACGTTCATAACTAATAGATTGAGCCAGATAGGAGTCCCGAGCTCTTCGTACATCTACCATACCAGAAAGAGTAGCAGCCTCACTTTCTCCTCAGGCAACTCTTCTGTGCAAGTAACTCTGGTCGTTTCCTTTGCTAAGGCAACATTTCTCTCTGGTTTATGTAATTAATAGGTGCATTGCTCATTTTCTTTAGAAAGCATAGGGAAGCTACTTTTCCTGGAGAAGAAGGAGAAAATAGCTTTGACTGAATTTTTAAAAGAAACCAAATAGACTTAAATTCGCAGGAGGTAACAGAAATGCAGAGTGTTTGGAATAGGCTGAATTCCATTGTTCTGTGCTGAACAATCTTGGCTGTGCAGGGCTACATTTGAAATGACAGAATTAGACGATAGTTGATGTTAGAAGGCACCTTTGGAGGTCATCTGGTCGAACCTCTCCTGCTCAAGCAGAGCCACCTAGGGCTTTTTGCCCAGGACTGTGCCTAGGTGGCTTCTGAATATCTCCAAGGATAGAGATTCCACAAGCTCCTTGGGCATCCTCAGAGTGAAAAAGCATTTCCTGATGTTAAGATGACACTCCCGCATTTCAGTTTGTGCCCACTGCCTCTGATCCTGTCATGGGCACCACTGAAAAGAGCCTGGCCCTGTTCTCTTTGCACCCTCCCTTCAGGTATTTATATACATTGATGAGACCCCCTGAACCTTCTCTTCTCCAGGCTGAGCCGTCCCAGCTTTCTCAGCTTTTCCTCATAAGAGAGATGCTCCATTCCCTTCATCATCATTGGATGTCCCTTCATTGAACTCTCTCCAGTATGTCCATGTCTCTCTTGTACTGATGAGCTCAGCACTGGACTCAGCACTTCAGGTGTGGCCTCACCAGTGCTGGGTAGAAGGATCACCTCCATCAACCTGCTGGCAATACTTTGTCTAATGCACCCCAGGATGCCATTAGCCTTCTTTGCCACAGGGGCACATTACTGGCTCATGTTCAACTTGGTGTCCATCAGGGCACCCATGTCTTTTTCTGCCAACCTGCTTTCCAGATGAGTGGCACCCAGCATACGGTGTCTGGGGTTGTTCCNGCACCCAGCATACGGTGTCTGGGGTTGTTCCTCCCCAAGTGCAGGACATTGCACTTACCCTTGCTGAACTTTGAGGCTCTTGTCAGCCCATTTCTTCAGC
>VYXH01012758.1:0-41379 GCA_013397275.1 Burhinus bistriatus
TAACTCCTCTTGCTTGTTCCCCAATCAGTCTTTTCCTTTACTTTTCCTTTACTCTCAATATCAGTCTTTTCCTTTACTAATATGAAAGAGTAAATGATGAAGAGACTGAACAGATCCTTTTGAATGAAAATCCTAATAAAATATAAAATATGACAAAATGCAGAAAAACTGTTTTCTGTTCGAACACTATTTAACTACATATCTAGAGACAAAATATATAGTTTCACCTCTAAAATCATATTATTTATGGTGTAGAAATAGAAGCATAGCATGCAAATGAGTGTGGTCTATTTCTATTTGAGTTATTATAGATTTGTGCAGCTTTTCTACCCAAAGATTTTACAACACTGAGCAACTAAATATTGCAATATATGAGCAAGTAAAATGTTGAACCATAAACTAAGTTTTCTCAATCTGGGATCCAGGTAAGTCTACTAAGTCATTTTAACTCATCAGTTTAAAATCTTCTGCAATGATTATGTTTTACACAATGTAAATAAACAGGTATCAACTGAGTTCAGTGGAAGTCTGAATCTAGTAGCTGTAGGAATTCAGCAGGAAATGAATCACAGATACCAAAATTGCATGTAATCACTTTCGTATTGGTATTCTACAAGGCAAAGATGCCAAAACTAGTAGAAATGTGAGAAAATTAGTACAAGTTGATTTTGCACATATTTTGTTCAATATATCCATTTACAATTTTAAAATACATTGAGTCCTTCACTCTCAAAGTTCGTGTCTGCCTTCTTTTGACTTTGGAAACCCTTCAGTGTTTCCAAAATCCTTGAGACTACATCAACTATCAAGGCCCAAAGTAATATTTCATTTCTGTAATCTGAAAAATAAAAATACCATTTATCTCTCCATCATCTCCACACAATTTCTGATAAAGTGCAATGAATTGTACTACTTTTTACTATTTTTAGAAACCTCTACAGCTGTTAATAAAACTGCTGGAATTGAAACAACTTCCTTTTTTGAATATTCAGCATCAAATTATTAATCTTACATGTTTAAAAAATAAACCAGCCAACCAAACAAAACATACCTTTTCTCCTTCTGAGTCCCTCAAACATTTCACATTTCCTACTAACTCACAAACTCCTTTTCTCTATGGTGTCAATAGGGTTGTTCTTGTGGCAAAATCCTTTTATTGGTCACTATCATTCATATGCAAAAAATGCAATTACAGGGTTTTACTTGCCATAGTAATAAATAATAATAGTATTTTAATAATATAGTAATAATAAATAGTAATAATAAATTTAAGGTATCTTACATTTAATAGTCACTCCACTTTGAGAATCAAGGGCTTGCTTTCCCTCAGCAGTTTTCTCCACTTGACGTGTCTGCCTGCACTTTCACAAAATACCACTCAGGAAGGTAAAAAATGTGCTCTTGCTGCACATCTCAAATGGTTTACAAAATACACACTAACAATTAGATCTGTTCCTTTTTATGAAGGTATAATTTTGTAAAAGTAGTCACTCATCTTTTAGCCTTTTAACATTTCTATACTTGTATCTAGTCTTTGAAATGCCCCAAATTTTCTTGTGCTGATATTGTTAAACAAACATTTCTTATTCATCTTATAAAATCCATTTAGCCTAAAATACAAAGTTATAACCAACTCTCAGGGTTTAAGTGTAGTTAACTCATTCATTCCTTATGGCTTTACGGTCAGAAGCTAGACATGATAAAATTAACAACAGGAAACATGAAAAAATTACTCAAGTCTGAAAGGAAAGTTACTTATGGAAGCAAAGGTAAATAATGTGAAATTTCCAGCATATAAGCAACAAGTGAACAATAAAGATGACTGCAGACTTCTAAAGAATGAACTAAGTATTTTACTGAAAGACAGACAGAAACATCCCTAAACAAAAATAATTTATTTTCCTCAGTGCTTACAAAGGAAGTGAGGCAGATGTCAGAAACCAAGATTAATTTACTGGGGAGGAAGAAGAAATGCTGAAGGAAAGCAGACTCACACCAAGAAAGAGCTGAAGAGACTACAGTGTGCAAAGGCTGCCAAAACCTCCAGAACCAGATGGGAGGCAGCCTGCATTTCTAAAAGAAGGTGCAAATGAGATGGAAGAACCATTAGCAGATATATTTAGAAAGCGTGTGAGAACAGAGGGATTACTGATGGACTGAAGAGAGGCAAATGTAGCACCCATACCATACTCTTAGTTAGAAGCAGCAGCACTGATACTGGAACTGTGACGGTTTCCTATTGCAGGGTACTGTGCTAGCATTAACGGCTGCCATGGCAACACACTGCAATGGGAGCAGATGGGGAGTAGAAGGGTCTGTTTAAGGGTAATTAAGACATGGTTGTTTAGGAAGGGGTAAGTGTTAAGCCCCAGTAGGCTTCGCCTGCTCTTCAGGAAAAGCTGGTTGTGGTCTTTAAAAATTTTGCCATTGGGGATAATTAATTAGCAGATGGATGCTCAGTAGAGGAGTCTAGCTTCTGAAATGGGTGCCAGCTGGTGGCAGCTGGGCCCAGGAACAGGCAGCCTTTGTAGAAAGGGTAACAGAGAGATGCAGACAGACAGACCCAGGCAAGAAAAAGCTGGAAGAAGTGTTAAGCTGTAAAAGGGGACATAGACTGTTCATTCTAAATAGATGCTTCACTCTATGACACCTTTTCTCCCCCTTTAGAAAGATTTCTTTGATTAATTTCCTCTGTTTTCATCTCAAGTGGTGTTTCTTTCTCTCCCAATTCACAGCTTTACTGGGTCATCCTCCTTTTTTTACCTTTTTCCTCTTCTGTCAGGTATGTTCTAAAAAAATGGCACTGGGGCTAGGTTTTTCTGTCAGTTGTTTCCATATACTAAAGAAGAAAGAAGGGAATCAGCAGTCTCAGGAAAAAAAAAAAAAAACAAAACAAAACAGCAATAGGTGAGACAGTGCACTGTTAAAAATCTGAATATTTATGTTCATCTACATGCAAAAAGCAATTTGAACATGAATGTAATCAGTTCACACACTCTTAACTGCAAACTTTGAAGATCAACTTTCCAGATGCCCTACGCAATCCAACAAGAGGCATTAATTCATGGCCTAAACCAGCAGTTCATACACTGGGAAAACATCTCTCAGGGCAGGGGACACAGGTGGAAAGTCCAGCCAACCTCTGGCTTTACCACTTCATGCACACATGTAAAAGCTTTTCTTTTTGGCAATCAAAAGTTGCACTACAGTGCAACACTTACACTTGGTAATAGAGGGGAAGTCTGGAGAAATGAAAGACCAACAGCTTAAACAAAGGAAACGAGTCAGTTACAGTGTCTCAAACTACTAAAGATTCAGAAAAGGTCCATTCTAGGAAGAAAACAGAACAAACCCCTCAAAAGCCTCAGATTTAAGGCACAGACATCTATCAAGAGGATTCAGATAGGAAAGCTGATAATATTTGGCAGACTACTTTCTAGCCACCCAGAGTTACTCCCTGTCTAGCACAAACCCCATTTATGATCCATGCATCAGAAAAGGCCAAACCCAGAAACAGCATGCAGAGGTTGTAGCACTTCAACCTAAGAATAAAATTAAGCTTAACTGCACTATTAAAGAGTTTTGGAAAAAAACCACATTTATGTCACTTTGTTAATGTATAGTAAATAAAATACTATATGCTATTAATTTCCACAGATCGATCAGCAATATCAAAGTTCAAGCTGGATTGTGCAAGCGTGGTTGATCAGATAACTTCTGTTTTCTGAATAACTGCGCAAACATCACTAGGGCACATGCTTGCATAAGTACATCTAAAATTATATGCATCTTTTACAAATATCTTTGAAATCTACCTTCTGAGAACTACTTTCTGAGAAGTGGTCCAGTAAAATCTGATCACTTGAATCTTCACAGAAAAACAAAACACAACAGCCAGCACAAGTACAGCCAAAACTAGTCACTAAATATAGCATACCTATATCAAATATTTATAATTTTTACCTAGTTATGTTATTCATCAACGTACTCTATGTAACAAAAACCTAAGAAATCCCCATTTCTTTCTCATACAGTTGCTTATTTCTTCAAGTATTTGGAAATGAAAATTTACACAGAGACCATAAAAATACCCTAATGAAAAAGAAAGAGTAAACATTGTGGCTGTCCTGCTACTACTGAAACTTTAACTGCTGCCAGAGGCTGAGGAAAGAAAGTAATTTGAAAGATCTACAACCAACTTTTGTGGGAATGATTCAATCAGGATGTGGCTAAGGATGCCTAAAGCAGACCTGTTCAGTGGCAGTTCTGTTTCTGTTCTCTTCTACTCCTCTTCAGCTGCTCTTTTCACTGAAGTCTCCAGCCCAAGAACAGCATTCAGTAAACTAAAAATGCCCTCCCTGGAGCATGTGAACCCTTACTGACCCAAATTCAACATGAGAAGACACAAGAGATTCACAGCTTCTGCCATGCATTTCACGTAGGGAGCTGAATGCAGCCAGAGAAGTGGCAAGTACTCGTACTTCTCTCAAGAAGTCTCCCACAGACCACTGGCACAGTTACTAGAACCAGGGTAGGAAAGGTACATACATCCTTGGAAGCAAGTATGGAAGGAGCAGGGATGAAAGAATGACAGTTAGTGGCTGTTTGAAAAGGCCCCAAAATCTGATATTCACTGGCCTGCTTTGGTGGCAAATTGTTTTTTTAAATAAAGAAAGAGAATTTACTCCCCCAAAAAACCCAAAACATTCAGGTTTAACTGCTCTGTTTGAGAATCTGCTTGGAATAACTAACAAACAGAAGCAGCGTTGACAGAAACAGAAATACATTTTAAATCAGCTTTCAAATTGATGTAACCTGGAATATGCCTATCAATAAATATATTAACCTCCTTTTTAGATACTGTCTCACAGACTTGTGGTATAACTACAGTCACACCCCAGTAGTATGCAGAGACAATTGATCTAGTTTGGTTAAGAGAGCAGTAGAGCTGTTAGTGCTTTACACAACTAGCCCTCAGCGAATGGGAGAAAAGGAAGGAAAGAGACAAAGAAAACTATGTCCCAGCTTTAGGAAAAGATGATTTACAGCTCACACTTTCTTCACTGAAGTCATTCAAACCTAAAATACAAATCTATTATAAGTCAGGATTAATTAGTTATGGTGCTTACGGCACTATATTTAAAAATTACACTGAAAAATCAGAGATTCCATTGTGTGATTTCTTATTGACAGGCTTTTGGTTCATGAGCACTCCTCTCTGCTCATCTAGTCCTGTTCTTCTCCACAGCTTTTGATCTCAGTCTTCCTTGTGTTGCCAGACTCACATTTTAATTCCTCCTTCCTGTCCTAGTCCTCTGCCTTTCTCTTCCCCTTGATCTAGTGTTCAGCTCCTCTGAATCTGAGTATTTTCCTTCCATGCTCCTAGAGAAGAAGTCAAAGAAAAACCCTCTACTCTCAATTTCAAAGCCTGGGTTCGCACTCCAGTCCACACCAGCTCTGAGCAAAATTTACAGCTTTATATTAGAAGAGCTACTTTGTGAACCAGCATTGGATTTGGTTTGCAAGTAGAAGCAATTACAGCTTTCCACGTTTCTTTTTGAAAGCAAGAAATACTCAGCATTCAAACATATCCAGGGTATCAGAAACTTTGCAAAACTCTGGTATGTAAGATGTAGTTGTTTTTACCCAGTGTTTTGTTAACCTTTAAACTAATGCTTCAACCTCAGAGATGACTGTTTGTCTAATAGCAGGGTTCCTAATGAACATCTTGATCAACAAATTCAAAGACTACACATGCTGAAAGGATACTGCAGAGCGATCAAGGGATATGTTAAAGCAGAGTGATATTCCGCACCTCGTCTCAACATCACACAAGTGTCAAAGCCAACAATGACATACAAGGTGATGGATGCCTTTAGACTCTGCCATTCTCCCAGAGCACGCATTTTTTTTAACTTGTTTTTCTCTTACAATCTTCACCCATTTATGCTAACATTGCCTCTCCACTGCATAGATTATCTATTTATTCCAGATGCCAAAAGCAAATCTCTGCTGGGGAGGGGGAGGGCTGGGGGGGGAAGACTGTGAGTATTTTAAAATTCAAAAGTTTCAATCAGATTTTATCTGAAAGGAAGCTTGAAATTCTCTTAGCAGAGTTTAAAAATACATGTCTCATCACTTAAGCTGCCTCAGGTTAAGCAGTATGGCCAAGAACGTGTCAACACCCCACATCACTGAGAATAATATGGGAAACTTACTTATAAGTTATTTCTACACATTTCCTGGAGTTTGGTTGTTTCTGCTATACTCAGCAATGACATCTAGTGATAGGAGATAATCAATGAGGAAATATTTGGACAAGTTTTATATATCCATGCATCTTGTGGAGCAAGTGTACATGCGGAAGTATTTATTTAAAATTATTAGCAATTTCTTTTTTAAAAGAGGTATAGATCTTTTTCTACCGATCTTTAGTGAAAAAACAAACTGATTTAAGTCTGATATTCAAATAGTTCAAGTTTTTCACAGCACTTCTAGAAACAAAATCTCTCATTTTGCAATAAACTACCAAGCTGGCCCAAGAGGAATATTTTCTAACGAAGTGGTATGGTTTGAGAAACCCGCAACAATTTATTGCCATTTAGACAATTATTCTATCACCCGATGACCCCTCCCCATCCAGGAAGGGGAATCAGGGAAAAACGAGGAAACACAACGGCTGAAATATAAATAGATTTAATAGGATAAGACTAAATAATTAACATTAGTAATACTAAAGAACTAATATTGATCCTGATAGTAATATAAAATATACGAGGATTATACTCAGCCCATTCTACCCATAGAAAGCTGTGCTCTCCCAGCAGTGGACAGCAAATGTCAGACACTGCAAACACTACGGCTTCAGGAGGAAGGGAAGGGCTCAGGGGGTCTAGCACCAGGGCAAGAAGTTCTCTGGATCGGAGCCATCAAGGAAGAGAGAGCACTTTGCAGCAAACTTTCTAATTTCTATTGAATGTGACGTTCATGGTATGAAATAATCCTGCTGGCCAGCTTGGGTCAAGTGCCCAGGTCTTGCTCCTCCTCATCCCCGCACCTGGCTAGGTTGAAAACAATGAGACCTTGAAACCCACACACCATAGCTGGATGTAAAGTAAATATTTTCACAAATTCAGACACTAGAGGCTTCTAGAAATGCAGTTTTCCCTAGCATTAGAAGATAAATTAGTCCTGTATCGCTCAAACCAGGACACAAAGTCAGTTCAGTATTTCACTGATTCTTACCACAGATGCAGTCTGAGAATTGCACAGCAGTCCATCCTTGTGCCTGATGTGCAGGTTGAACTGCTGCTATTTAGGATGACTCCTCTTTTATTTTTCTTAAAGGATGAAAATCCTATTTCTTATCACAAAAAAAAAAAAAACAAAAGGCATGAAGTAATGGTTCATTTGAAGGGATAATGCATTGAAAATAGAGTGTCTCCTTTCATTTAAGCAACAAGAAAGAAATCAGAAAACATCCTGAAAAACAAAGGTACGGTCCAGATTTTTGAGCCTTTATACCTAGGCTAGTTACTAAAGGTATATGCACAGATTTGCATGTTCACTGACGCACGGAACTGTATGTGTGATACAGATTTCATAAGAAATGCTTTTAAATAGCTATTCTGAGTAATCAAGATCACTTATTAATAAGTATTGTGTTGTGTTCACTGACATTCACAGACATTAAAAAATATTACATCTATCAGTTTATTGTAAAAGCTTTCAGTTAGGAGTGTAAAAATATTTTTCAGGGATCACCCAAATGCCAGATGGCAACAAAGGAGCTTTCTACTCAATTCAGAGGCTGAATTAATCTCCTCAGCACAAACAGATTTGCAATTACCATAGACTGTAACAGAAAAATAATCTCACTGCACAGTTTAAAATTTTGTACAAGGTAATTCAACCTCAGGAGCTACACAAGCTCTCCCCTAATTTCCAGACACTTCCATAAACCACGAGGAAACAAATTCCTATTTTAACACAGTATTTTAACCTTAAGCAGTGGTACTGACACAGCCAGCACTTAGTTTCCAAATAAGGGACCCTTGAAAGATTTCCCTAAAGCACTACAACTTCTCTGAGATTTTGTAATTAAAAATACAGAAAGCTTAATGAGAAAACATCTAAAATACAGGGAAAATAATGTTCAAAATTAATGCATAAACAATTTAAAGATCTCCTTTGCCCAGGTGTCTCCTCTGGTAAATATAAATACTGGTTTGAAAGCAACTGATGGCTAGGGTGGTGACCAGTAAAATTTGGATAAACTAACACAATTTGGTGCATCCTTCAGATAATTAAGCTATGCAAAGACACCTTAGCATGAGAGCTTCTACATGTAATTGAATTTCTGCACAGTAACACCACAGTAAAATTTCCTTAGAGTGTACATATTTGTGAATCTTCTACTGAATGCATAATACAAAACACCACTCATGCTACTGTCTTGGAAATGCACAGTTATTCTAAGTTCTGACTTTGGTCTAGCACTGTGCAACCACCCACTCATTTCCATACTGATACTCCGTAACACATTCCTGGTAAGGTACAGTCAGAAGCCAGTGGTTGATGAACTACTGTTTGTGTTTATTGCTTCTTCGATTACTTCTTTTTGCCTGCAAAAAATAATAAATTTGCAAAGAAAAGACACTACATCTGTGAAAAAAATTGCATGAACATAGCAATGAGCAAACTAGAGTCAGTAGTATGAGGGGCTGACCCTGGCCAGCAGCTAAGCAGAGCACAGCCGCTCACTCTCTCCCCCTTGCAACAGGATGGGAAGAGAATCAGAACAGCAAAAGTGAAAAAAACTTGTGGGTTGAGATAAAAATAGTTTAATAAGCGAAGCAAAGAAGAAAAAAAACAAAGCAAGTGATGCAGAGTGGAAAAACGAGAAAGCCTTGATGCTGTGCAAATGCTGCTCAGCAATAGCCAAAATGCTGGTATGTTACCAGCCCTGTTACACAAACCTGTACTGGCTTGTGAGGCAGATAATTACACTCATTAGGACACTGAACATAATAAATGATATTCTGTGTGAGGCCCAAAAACTCTGCGAAATAAAAAAAGGCTGCAAAATAAGGAATCCTTTCTGCACTTACATCTTCAGTATTCTTCCTGCTATTGTAAATTATTTTCAGAAAGGTCAAAAACTTTTTCGATGTTAAGAAAATTAATCTTGTCTCTCAAAACCACAGATACTTAAAAATCTCAGGCAATATATAATGTTTGATACATTATTCCAAACGATCAAAATGAGGACAAAGGAATTTCTAATTATTATTTTAATGTATTATTAATATGTTTGTTGTTTTGGTTTGGGTTTTTTTTGTAAGTTACCATTATCACCAGAGAGTTTTCCTCTAAAGTGTGAGAGGCATTCCATAGTCTTGAAAACCAACAAACGAACACACAACAACTGGGGCAAGTTAAGGTTAAAAAAAGGTTCAAACTGAGAGCCCCCTCTGCTTAGAGTATTCCATCCTGTACAGGGAATAGTACCTACCCATTTAAGTGCTTCAATAATGGAGTCTTATTTAAATTAGTGTTTCTTATTCATCTTTTCTACACAGAATAAAACATTCAAGTGTTTGAACAGGAAAGAAGTATAGCTTTTGACTTATACCCCAAGTCACAAATCCAAAACAAGCAGGAAACTGGCATATTAAAATATTGTCAGAGTTTCACCAGTTTTCAGAACATCACAGATTGCGTATAGTTTAATTTTATAAAACTTTATTGATGGCTTCAAATGATAAAGCTATCTTTTTGTTATCACTCTTTGCAACGCCAGATTTTGTAACACACTGCAACAAAAGAAGACGTGTATATCATAATCGACTATATAGTTGTTTATAATACTATAAATTAGGTTAAAAGGTAATTATTGACTATATGTATTTTCCATATCTATTGTGTAAGCAGATCCAAAGAAACACAACTCATTAGCATGTTGATAGTACTTTGTGCTATGAGGTTGTAAAGTTATACAGTACTAATTGCTTAATCAGAACAAGTAGTCATCCTGCACACGTGGGTTCCAATTGGTAAAAGGTATTTACAGTTCAACAAGGAAAACCAGACATTACGTAGCCACTGCAAAACTATTAGCACTGGCTATTGCACAGCTTAATCACACACAGAGGCACAAAACCTCATCCCTGTCCCCTGTTCCTCCAACTGATTATTATACCACCACCACGCACCGATACAGAAATACAGAAGAAAAACAATCAGGATGTAACTCATGAGCACTAAGCTTACTCCTGGAAATAAATCATTTCCTAGAGCAAATTTGAAGGTGAGCTGTTCTGAGAGTATAAATGCTACCATTTACTATTTCTTCCCTTTCATATTTATTTCCTTGAATAATACTGACCATAACTGCCTATTACATTTCACTGAATGAATTGATATCCCAAAGCCTGGCTGAATTTGCAATATGTAAGTGTGCAGGAACCAAAGAAGCCAAGTCTCAAGAGGCCTAAATAACATTTCTGATGCATGAATATTGTTTATTCCAATGACATAAGCAGCAATTACAGTTGCTTGCAAGCAACAATTTTGAAAAGTCTTAGATTTAGTTAGATTTCACCGTTGTACAAGCACTTAATTCAGCAGAATTATTTTAGTTTTAATTGTTTGTAATATGTGAGCAGTGAAGTGCAACACAAATGAAAACAAAATGAGATTTGTGTACCAAACATATACTTTCACGATTTCTTCACTGTCAAGAGAACTTTTTCTTTTGATGTCTTTCTAATAGGTAATACTTTTACAATCCTATTTAGTTTTATTCAATCGAAGAGGCAGCCTTCCCAGGTATCAGGTAGAGAATTATTATTAACAAAGCCCATAAGGTAGAATAAAATATATTTGAATAAAAACAGGTATACTAGCTATTTTTTGTAACACTGAGCAGAAATTTAGTCCAATCTTTACCCAGAGATACACATTCTTACTCTAAACATTGAAAACCTGTAACACCTTCAATATGAGCTACATTACTGATGGACTAATGGAGAAAACAGCACTTTGGGCCATGCTCCCTTTTGGTAACACCAGGAAAAAAAACATTTTGCTCCTCCTCTTTCTGCTACTGCCTAACAAGAGATAATCAGAGAAATACTGGGGCAACCAAATGACCACTCCCGTCCTGTCCATGTATTCTCATATACACATTCATTGTTTCTTTGTTTTTAAAAAATTAAATGAAAAAGTCTGAGAAATTCTGAATATTTTTACTTGATGCCTACCCAGTCATGACATAGCAGTCTTTTGATAAGTTCTAATGTGAACACTCTCCTGCCTCATCAATGGTGAGTACAAATTTGTCCTTTTTTTATTTTTGTCCAGAAACCTGCCTGCTAGCTTTCTCATGAGCACTCATTAGTTTCACTAATTTGCTTCACTTTGACCTCATTTTGGGCACAATTATCTTGCCATCAGGCAGCTTTCTACATCACATAGAGTTCATCTGTTGGTAAAAACACCAATCGGTAAATCAGTATAAACTCAATCTGTCCTTTCTTTAATAACAATGAAAAGTGAATTATGGAAAGGGAAAGGAAAAAAAAAATAATCAGAAGCTCTAACACTACTGCTTTAGTTCATAATACTGAAAGATATACCTGAACTTCTAATTAGGCTTATTCTCATTAATACAGGTCTTTTCATTTCATTCCTTCCATTACATTCTTTTTTCTTGGGACTATCTTTAGTATTACCTATGTTACAAATGTTACATATGTTGAGATGTTACATATGCACACTTTTTCAAAGGCAACATTTACCTGTTAATACATCCTTATTGACACAGTCATCTCACCTTTTTAGTAAGACTTATTTGATCTAATATTGCTTTGTGTTAATAAGTTAATTGAAACTCTACTAGTATGCACATCCAAAGCATAAATTACTTCTCATTACTAAGTAACAACATGAATCTCACAACAGAATACATAATGTAGATGAAAATTGTTTTGCAGACAAAAAAATATGGAATATGCTTTTTTTGCTATCCAGATAATTGGTTAAAAAGATTTCTCTATGGTCGAATTTTAGGCAAGGTAAGTTAAATGCAAAGATAAATGCTGACCAACAGTCTGTTTGTCTAGAACAACAGTGACAGACTAAGCACTTTTCTGTGTGGTATTAATTTTTGAAATATATTAATAAACAAATTATTGAAACTATAACATAATTCATTAATATCTATTAATCCAAGCAATACTGCAGTCTTAAGCGTATCTACTAGGCAACAATGCTCACTGTTTTCAGCCATTTTTAATTTCACACCATCAACTACAGTATGATTGCTGCCGTTCTTTAAACATACACATTTATCAAAACATTTATGATTCATTAGTTCTTACATTTAAATTAATAAACCATATGCTATCACTTTTAAAAAGAGAGATAGAACTGTAACAATGGCAAGGAAGGGGCAGTAGATATCTGCATTCTTTTACACATTATTAGTTATGGCTCTCCAACACTTAAGTCCAGATAAAAGAAAAATATTGTTGTCACCTAGATAGTTTATGTAATACAACCTCAAAGTCCCAAAATTTTTGTACTGTTTATAAATATTAGGATACATAACATCACTGGAAAGTCATCCCCAGAGGCTATAAGGCTTCTACATAGAGACAAAACCACTGTGAGCCACTTCCACAGAATCCTTTACTCACTTATCTGAAGTCTGTACAACATGATTAAAGCCACATTGCCACTCACCACAAGTGAAAGGGGCCTCTTCCATGAAACAACACCAATCAATCCTGACAACAGCACCTGTAATAAAGAGAGCAGAGTCACCAAAGAGACCCGGGGTTTATACCAGTGTCATTAGGAAAAAAAAAAGGATTAAGATGAAGCTTAATACACAGTCATGATGTGTATTTACAGAGTGCCGGAAACCAACTGCTAAAAAGATAAAGTTTTCATTTTATTCTCAATAAAAAAAAATAAACAGAAGTACTACTAAGCTGTTTTTAAAACAAATTTCAATCCAGCTGCCAGGTCCAATTAGTTCTGATCAGATCACAACATGTCTTCAACTGTCTTCTCTCAAAGTCCCACATGTTACCAGCACTAAAGAAGAATAAATGTTTAGGGTAAATTTTCTTGTGGTCTTGTAGCATCATAAAAAATTAGCTCACAAAAAGCAGAGTAAAGATAGGACAATCCCAAAATCAGCCAGGCTATCTGGCTAAATTAGCAAAAGGAGGTTTTTGTCTTGTTCCACTCAGCCACCCAACCAACCACACTACTTGATCTTAGGTTTGAAGAAGTCCGCATACATTCATTTAAAACCTATATTTCACATACAGATACATTACCTCCTCCACTACAAGCAAAAATTAAGTTGGAATTCAGACCTTGATACACCTAAGCTGATCGTGGGTACTTTAAAATAACATCAAGTTACAACTGAGACACCATAAGCTTTACATACAGTTAAAAAT
This sequence comes from Burhinus bistriatus, assembly GCA_013397275.1. Classification (NCBI taxonomy): domain Eukaryota; kingdom Metazoa; phylum Chordata; class Aves; order Charadriiformes; family Burhinidae; genus Burhinus; species Burhinus bistriatus. Next base: position 13,479 of record VYXH01012758.1, read on the forward strand.
AGAGAGAAATTGGAGTGAATGGGGTGAGGGATATTCACCCTGAGGTGGAAAAAAAAGGTGGGGAGGAACCTTTTCATTAGAACATTTAATTAAAATTAGTAAACAAGAATACAAATAAAATGCAGAGAAAAGAAAGTATGATGTATTTATTTCATGAGTCCACAGTGTCATTTTTTAACGTCAGCTTGTGTACAGAATTTGTCTAACAATAACTCATATACTTAGCTAGCCTGATACAGTAATTCTGAAATTTTCCTGCAATTGCTTAGAATAAGCCCCAATATCATTATTGCTCTCCACAGACCTTTGATATTCAAAAGGGTGGAAACCCAGAAGCTAATGAATACCCCTTTCCATGAAATTATATTCAAGGTTGGTTGACATTCAAATGCCAGAAAGTCACCATTCCCACTATGTCATGCTTTAATAGCAATCTTTTAGGTATAACAACAGTAGAGCATAATAAAAATGCATCTGTATCTAGCCACTACAGAAGCAATGCACACTGTACTGGGAACCTACTGATGCTTGGTGTGAATGTGGGAGAAAGTGCTGTTGGTTATATGGAGAAGTTGGGTGCCCAGTTCAAGCTTTCACTGCGTCCAGTCTGTGGACATTTGTACTGTGAGCATGTTTCAAACATTCTTCACAACTTGATAACACCCACAGCTGCCATAGCTGTTGAAAACATTATTCAGGAAGACAGCATGTTGGAAAATGCACCTTTTGACATCTTCTTTAGCAGCTATGCCATTAAAAAAACCCTGAGATGAGGTTTCATAGTAAAACCTCAATGTTAGTTTTTAAGCCAAGTAGAAATGCAGCAGATGAGAAGGCATAAACACACAGTAAAAAGTGAACCAAAATCAGGTTATGGATACCAAAGACTATACAGATAATCCCTACCTGCAAATGTGCATAGTTTGTATTCTACAGTATTTCCTACAGCATAAAAGCTACATACTTCTGGATGTTGGCCAAGCCAGGGAAAAGCTGAGAATTCCATTTTTGCAGTTAATTAAATTTACTCACACAGTTGCATTAGCTTATTATCGCTGTACGGTAACTGTCTCTGGGCTGATAGTCCTGCAATGTGAAACTACACTCAAGAAGGTAAAATGACAGGGTGAGCGAGTCTGACTGCAGGCTAGACAACAAGATGCTCTCAATTAAATAAATGGGATGGCTGAAATTGTGATGTTATTAAAGAAAAACCTTTAGGAAAAATAAGAAATTGCCTTCCAGAACAGAGTATGTATTGATACATAAAAAACTCATATGTAAGCCAGTATTTCTCAGTCACCAAGTCGTATGTTCAGAATCAAGATATTCTAGTGCGCTACCTATGAGTAGCAAATCCTTACTTTCATTTACTGCGCTACCTCCCTGTCAAACCTCTCCCCCTCCTGTCTGACATGTCTGTGGCACTGTGCATCCCTGAAGATGAAGGAAGGGAGCTGATCCTTTTCATTCAGCTGAACTGCAACTGTGTTTGACCTTTACAAAGGCCTTGCAAGATGAAAGAGGTACATGTGGTTTTGTTTGGAAAAAGGAGACCTTGGTGGCACTCACCTCCTGGCTCACCATGCAAAAGGTTAAGCACGGTCAGGCCACTTTATAAACTCTCAACATGCACCGATGACAGACACTAAAACTCTGTGTTCCACCTGTGGCTTCGATATTGTCATCGTAAGAGTTCACCTCAACAATGCTGTAATGTAATTTTTCAAACCTCGTTAGTCCCCAGTCTCACTGTGGTTACCCAAAAGCGGTTATTTTGCTTTGAGCTGTAGCTATTTCCAGTGCCAATCACCTTCAACACTTTAGACCACAGTATACACAAGTATATAATTAGGAAAAAAGCACACAGAGAACATCCCATACCAATGTTTGTTAGAATACACCACATGACTCTACAGTGATGTCATATGAAGATATCTCTTGGTCCCGCAGAAGAGTAGGAATTTAAAAAGAAATTTAAAAAAACCACAATCAAACTGCCCTTAATATTTTGTTTTCTTTTCAGTTTTTACTTCTTATAATTACAACGCCAATATTGAATAAAGTAAACAGAACTACACTTGGTTTATATACAAAAGTAGGAATTACTTGAAAAGTAGTAGGTAACTTACAGGCCCAAAGGACCATACAATAATTGCTCAGAATATCCAGTGCTTACTTCAGTGGAAGCAGTATGTAAAACACATACTTGGTTTCACAAGGTTAAGGGCCAAGAAACATATGGTCACAAGATAAGCAAGTTATTTTCACACCAGTAATTAAAACACCATTATTTCCTAAATACCTATAGCTCAACATTGCAATCTATAGGTCTTCTAACGTTTTTCAAAAATCACTACACCATATGTATACTGTGCACAGGCTTTTTTCTTTCTTAAATAAAAAGTAAATTGGAGTTTGATGATTTTAACAACTTGCCTACTTAACTCTGGCAACATGGTTTGATTTCAGAGCCTGGATAGCACATTTATCTCATATCTTGGACCCGACTTGTATCTGCTGAACTGCAGTGAACCCCTCTATCACATAATAATCAAAATAAATCAAAGCTACTAAAAACATGTTCCAAAAATGTAGATTTGCCAGCTTCCTTAAGCAGAATTCCTACAGATGTAGGTACCTGCTGACTGTAACAACAGTGCTGATTCACACAGCAAAAAATAAACAGAATATATCAGCGTTGACTTCTGCAGCATTAGAAATGCAGTACCAGTAGGTATGAACACCTTTCAACATGCATATGAAAACTCCATTATCACTAATGCAAGCTGTGCTCATGCATGAAAAAGATGCATTCACTTTAATAGGCACATACTGAGGCAGGACAAAAGCAGAAGGTAAAATTACTTTCCAGTACAGGGACTGCAAACAAAGGATTTTTTTTTTTTTAAAAAGCCCTTGATGGTGTCTTTTCCAGCATTTTCAACCCTCCACACTCAAGTAAGTCTCTAGAAATTTAGAGGGTTTTGACTTTGAATATGGACAGATCAGATGATGCCCAGTCTCTTCATATATCTTAAATTATCTGCTTTCCAAGTCTTCATCTCCAGAATGGTTATTGTACATAATACACTCGCTAGTACGTTTCCTGTAAACTTCTGAACTACATAAAATGTATATTTATATAAATATTAATTTAATTAAAACCACACTGAATATAGTGAAACATAGTATTTTTGGTGTGATTTCAGTTCAAAGTGCTCAAAAAAAAAAAGCTTTACCCATAAACAGTCAGCTTTTCTTTTTTAAACATTAAGCCAAAATTGTGTATGGTATTGCACTGGGCAGAAATAAAAAGTTTGGGGCAGTCTAACTATTTTTCTAACAACATAAATATCCATATATAGTTTTGTAAGCAGATTTAATGAATCTTTTAAAATGAAATTCCAGAAAACTCTTTCGAGAAGTGTGGTATGAAAAATTAACATGATTATATGCAAGAACTTTGGCAACAGGCATGAAAAAAAGAAATTTCAATCATACATTGTATGACTATGATTACTAATAGACTTAGGACCACAGATCAGCAAAATTTATATGGCCATAAGAGCTAAATTTCTGTGTTAATAGATGTGTATGTATATGCTTTCAAAAATGTAAGTTGTGAATGTATCTAGATAACCTAGAAATGAAACAGCCTGCACAAGTGCACCGGGACCTACCAACACCATCACTGTCCCCATGGGGGACTTTTTTTCCCCCCTAGACCCAATCTGAAACTCTCATTTCAATTTATACCCACTGACTCTTGTCCCTCGATGCGCTGCTGTAGAGCCTGGTATTAAAGAGAACACTAAATTGGCACAATTACAAAAAAAAAATATTCCATCTCAATCTAGATTAAAAAAGTAGGCTGCAAAAATATTACTTGTCATGCTTTTTTAAGAAAGGCTTTTTTGGTATTTTGTAACAGCAGATTTGTCAAGCTGGTATGCAGAATAGTAATACAGAATAAGAATAATAGAATGGTAACAAAAGGGGTGTCAAAGAAAGGAATACTTTTACAAATGAGGAAAAACGTATACAGCTGTCAGTCACCTTTAATTATTCTTAATAACAGGAGTTGAGATGCAGTTAAGAAACCATAAATCACTCCTTTTCACAATTTCAGGACTTGCAACTTTCTGGAACTCAGATTTTGTTTTCTCCTTTTCTCCCAAGACATTAAGGAGGATCAATTGTCAGTACGATAACTCTTCAGCAAGTCCAAGGGTATGTTTACATTTTGATACTGTATTTAATCTGGTGCACTCAAAGTAGAACAAACAAAAAACATTGTATGTTGGTGTGAGTTTCTATATGGTTATTTTCTAACAATTTCCTAATGCACATTAGAATTCTTCTATTTTCTGTTTACTTGCTCTGGAAAAATGAGAAGCCTTGCTGTCATGGTTTAACCCCAGTCATCAACTAAGCACCACGCAGCTGCTCACTCACTCCTGCCCAGTGGGATGGGGGAGAGAATCAGAAGGGTAAATGTGAAAAAACTGGTGGTTTGAGATAAAGACAGTTTAATAAGTAAAGCAGAACAAGGAATTCATTCCCTGCTCCCCATCGCAGGCAGGTGTTCAGCCATCCCCAGTAAAGCAGGGCTCCATCATGTGTAAAGGTGACTTGGGAAGACAAACACCATCACTCTGAACATCCCCCCTTCCTTCTTCCCCCAGCTTTATATACTGAGCATGACATCACATGGTATGGAACATCCCTTTGATCGGCTGGGGTCGGCTGTCCCAGCTCTGTCCGCTCCCAACTTTCTGTGCACACCCAGCCCTCGCTGGCGGGGGGTGAGGAGCAGAAAAGGCCTTGAAGCTGTGTAAGCGCTGCTCAGCAATAACAAAAACATCCCGGTTACCAACCCTGTTTCTGGCACAAATCCAAAGCATAGCCCCCTGCTAGCTACCGTGAAGCAAATTAACTCTACCCCAGCCAAAACCAGCACACTTGCTTAGGAGATCTTAAGGTTAAAATAAAAGTTTTGACAGAGATGTCTTATGCAAAATGAAGATCTATACTTCCAAATCTCATTTTATTGTCATTCTCCAGACACTTTTGATTTGAATGCATCTTTTTAAAGAATATGCCTATGAGGAGAGGTTGAAGCAAGTTGGTTTTATAGGACAGAAGACTGAGATGGAGCACAGCAGCAACTTCAAAAATAAACAAGATTGTTACAAAGAGACTGATCAACTGTTCTTCAAGTACACTAAGGGCTGAGCAAGAAATAATTGATTTACATTTGCACTAATGGAGATTCAGGCTGGACACTAAGAAAAACTTTCTAATGCTCAAGACATTTCAACATTGGTAGAAGTGATAGCTTATAGAATTCCCATAACCAGAGTTTGTTAATAACACATTAGGCAAACAACCAGAGCAGGCCAGGCAGAACCAGGCATAGCACAAATAGGCAGATGTGCAAGGCTGATGTGCTGAATGGAGACAGCAGAGCAGTAAGCAAGCTGCCTAATTTACTATACCTAAAGAGATAAATATGAGCACTAGTATCATCTAGTGCTTTCTGTCAGCAAAGCGCTACAGCAACTGTTTCTCTTCAGAAGTGTCTGAAACCACTGATACTTCCCAAGGTTCCATTCTCTCCTCTAAAGGAGAACAGATGGCTGCAAGATTTAATTTTGCCAACTCAAATGTTCCAGGAAGGGTGAAGTTCAGCTCTACCTGAACAACTAAAAAGTACTGACATAGAATCACAGAATGGTTTGGGTTGGAAAGGACCTTAAAGATCATCTAGTTCCAACCCCCTTGCCATGGGCAAGGACACCTCCCACTAGACCTGGTTGCTCAAAGCCCCATCCAACCTGGCCTTGAACACCTCCAGGGATGGGGCATCTGCCGCCTCTCTGGGCAACCTGGGCCAGTGTCTCACCACTCTCAGTGTAAAAAATTTCTTCCTTCTATCTAGCCTAAATCTACCCTCTTTTAGTTTAAAGCCATTCCCCCCTCCCCCTATTGCTCCACTCCCTGTTAAAGAGTCCCTCCCCAGCTTTCCTGTAGGCCCTTTAGGTACTGGAAGGGGCTATAAGGTCTCTCTGGAGCCTTCTCTTCTCCAAGTTGAACAACCCCAACTCTCTCAGCCTGCCCTCACAGCAGAGGTGCTCCAGCCCTCTGATCATCTTCATGGCCTCCTCTGACTTGCTCCAACAGGTCCATGTCCTTTTTATGCTGGGGGCCCCAGAGCTGGACACAGTACTCCAGGTGGGGTCTCACAAGAGCAGGGTGGAGGGGCAGAATCACCACCCTTGACCTGCTAGTCACACTTCTTTTGATGCAGCCCAGGATGCAGTTGGCCTTCTAGGCTGCGAGCGCACATTGTCGGCTCATGTTGAGTTTCTCATCCACCAACACGCCCAAGTCCCTCTCCTCAGGGCTGTGGGCAATCCATTCTCCGCCCAGCTTGTATTTGTGCATGGGATTGCCCCAACCCAGGTGCAGGACCCTGCACTTGGCCTTGTTGAACTTCATGAGGTTTGTCCAGGTCCCTCTGGATGGCATCCCTTCCCTCCAGCATGTTAACTGCTCCACACAGCTTGGTGTTGTCAGCGAACTTGCTGAGGGTGCACTTTATCCCACTGTCTGTGTTGCCGACAAAGATGTTAAACAGCGCCGGTCCCAGTACTGACCCCTGAGGAACATTACTCGTCACTGCTCACCACTTGGACGTTGAGCCATTGACCACAACTCTGAGTGCGACCATCCAGCCAATTCCTTATCCACCAAATGGTCCTTATCCATGCATCAAATCCATGTTTCCCCAATTTAGACACAAGGACGTCATGCAGGACAGTGTCAAATGCTTTGCACAAGTCCAGGTAGATGATGTCAGTTGCTCTTCCCTTATCCGCCAACACTGTAACGCCATCTTAGAAGGCCACCAAATTTGTTAGGCACAATTTGCCCTTAGTGAAGCCATGCTGACTGTCATCCATCATGTCCTTATTTTCCATGTGCCTTAGCAGAGTTTTCAGGAAGATCTGCTCCATGACCCTTGCCAGGCACTGAGGTTGAGACTGATCGTCCTGTAGTTCCCCAGGTCTTCCTTTTTCTTTTTAAAAATGGGGGTTATGTTTCCCCTTTTCCAGTCAATGGGAACTTCACCAGACTGCCACGACTTCTCAAATATGATGGATAGTGGCTTAGCAACTATCCCAAACTATCTTTGGGTCTAGGTGTACCTCACACAGAGAGACTAAATCAACAGCGGAAATACCTTCAACGATGACATTTCTGTGAATCTACAGTAGCCCTTGTAACAGGTAGATAATTATTTAACAAAATTCATGTATTAAATATTGCAGGAGCAACGTGACAAATACCACATACTCAGAGACTACAAAAGTGTGACACATAGTACCAGAGTACGAAATCTTCTTATAACAATACTACCTGCAGCTTCCGCAATCCATTAGTGCCAAATGCTGGTAAGTGAAATACAAGCTATAGGGAAAAGAACTGTGACAGCATGGGAATCAGCTAAAAGGGGACTGAAATAATCTACCAGGAATATTACTCTCCATTCCAGTTCCTGAAAAAATAATGAGAATTAAAATCTCTTGGGGTGAGGGTAGTGGGAATGTATTAACAAGTATCAGAAGAAAAAAATATGTATTTTTTAAAAAATATATTTCTATACGCATACAGACACACACGAAAACTGCATGGACAAATACAGAACACTGTCATGATTTTGGAGTAGTCTTTCAAAAAAAGTCATCCTGAATGGTGAGTGCTGACAAAAACCATACCGTTCCACCACATTCAAAATACTGCAAAAATCAGTCATAGGCTAAAGAATTTTTAAAACAGTTAATATAGCTATTTGTTTGCAGATATGCAAACTGACTCTTCAACATGCAGTTATCACTAGAATCCAGGGATCGTTCTCTTATTTGAAGACTACATTACTATGAACACAAGGAACACAAGTACCACCAGACTGCCTGACCATAAGCAAAAGATCTGTACACTGCAAGATAAATACAAGCAAGTCAACAGCAACCAAAAAAGCAACAACTTATGCACAGTTTTTGAGCTATTTTCTAAAAAGACTAGTATGTTCCAGACTAACAAACACTGTATCATAGCTTAGTCTCTCTCATTTACCCGCTGTGAACCTAAAACTAATCTAATTCTAATTGCCATGGAAACAGGAGCAGAGAAACAAATCCCTTGGTGCCCCACAAGAACAGGACAGTAAAATTACCTATACATTGACACAGCTACCAGAATGTATGAACAGTACATAATTTTGAACTCATTTTAAGCTCTAGGGTGAGTTTTTTTAATTTTGTCTTTGTTGAAATATGCTCCATTCCCATCAGAAATCCGTTCATTTCACATCTGTAGTTTGTTTACGGAAGTGACCAACAATTATTATAAAATTACAGTACACACTCTAAATATTTTTGTAGAAAAAGGATTAATCCAAAAAGATATTTTTTCATTTGACATACAGAGAAAAAAAAAAGGGGGGGGCTGATGGAGGACATATACATCAGAATAATATATTTTCCAATTATGAACAAAAAATCATATGTTCTGTATTTGTTACTCCTCCAAGTGATTCAGATCTGCTACTCTCGACTTCACTACAATATGCAAACTGTATTAAAAGCAATGGACAGGGATTTAGATAAGATATTAAGTACAGAGCTGATATGTCAGTGCCTCACAATACAGTCTTAATTCTAATTTGGTTTTTATTAAACACATTCACAGAATGCGTTATTACATTATTTTATACATCCCATAATGTAATCCATGAGTATTAATAAGGCATACAGCCATTAGCATAACAGTATTTAAACAGAAGGGAAACTAAAGAGTTTGCAACCAATCCTCCAAGCTTTAAAATTTATTAGACCATTTATGAATAAACTTGAAATAAACAGATGACTGAAGACCTAGCTCAATACATGCTGTTTCATAGGTGAAGAGCTGTAACTCAGAATAAGATCTATTGAGATATTGTAAGAGATCACATAAGAAGCTTTTGTGGCAATTTCCGTTTCGGTCAATTCTCTAAAATTAAGATGAGGCTCCCCACAGAACCCAAGCAACTTCCTTCCTCTGGAACGACCTATGAAGGAATCAAAAGAACACTACTACTTTGGAGTAACACCACCACCACCACTATTGCATAACCAATCACTGAATGTTTCGCAATGTTCAAAATGAAAGCTAAAACAAGTAATTATTTTAAAAATAATTGACTGAAGAAATTTGCTGCCCATACATGCTGTTCAACATTTCTGCAATACCTCAGACCAGCTCTGGATAGCATATTGATCCTTTGAAGCAGGAAGGTTTTACTGAGGCAGCAGACAAAAGCTTAATTAAAATGCAGTGAACCAAAGAAATCAGTGAAATTAGAAGTAGTTTGTCCAATATGATAGATCTGTATACAGGTATTGTACACTCAAGCATCAATGTTTTCTCATCTGAATATTTATTTTCTTGGTCTTTATGTGCAGTCCATATGACAGATTACAAAGACAATTTCTATGAGGGGAAAAAACCTCCAAGCCTAGAAGTATACTGAATTACTTTCCAAAAATACCAGTACATTTAAAATTCTTTGCAATTTCATTATCGTTAATTTCTTCAAGGGCTGAGAATGTGAAAACTTTATCTTAACTCCAGTAACAAAAGATTTCACGATTTTCCATTACAAAGGCAAACATATTACCCAGCTATGAGGACTTCACTTCCAGAATTTTCATTTTACGTTTCAGTTAGGGAAAAAAAAATATATTATATCCATCGCGTTGCTGTGACAAAGAAAAATACTGTGATAAATTTCTTCAGACATTTCCTAATCTGCTTTCACACCAATCTTGACTTGTATCATTGACTCAGTACAGAATATTATTCTAGAAATGTTGTTTTCCAGTAGCGTTAGGAAATCACTAATCAGATTTTTGCTGCTGGGCTCTTCCAATAATTGTAAGAATGAAGACTGAGATTGCTTTAGATAAGTGAAATGAGACGATGGCTCTTTCAATTACTGACACAGTTTCTCAAGGGAGGCAAGCTGAGGTGCATTGTAAAGTGATCTAAACATCAAGAATAGCAGTATTTTCTTTGCCTCAAACTCAAACAACCTTCCAAATGTAGATAAAATGCAGTGTCTCTGCATATCACTAGTACACAGTAAGCTCCAGTCCTCCAGTTCATAGATCGTTTAGAACTATATTCCTAACTGCACTGCCGCAGGGGCACATGGAGAAAGGTTAATCAAAAAGTAATAAATCTCATACTGTAATGAGCATGATTAGTGACTCACCTCAGGGCCACGCTACCAGATAAAAGAAAAAGTTACGGATGCACAAACTGAGACTAGAGACAGAAAAGGACAGAGCAAATATGGAATGGTCATAACAGATCTACACAATCTCCATCCTTTTGTCACACTCTTGGTGAAAGCTGTCTACATGACCGCATTTATCACCTTTTCTAAAACACCCTTCCAAGGCATCTATAACCATGAGAGACTGTTAGTCACCATGGCCAAAATGGTACTTAAAAGAGAAAGGACAAATGAGTTTCTATAAGCACAAGTTTAATATCAGGATGGATAGATTCCTTCCAAACACCCTGACAATCCAATGGTTCTAAAGATGAATTTCATGTCTCTGACATCATGTATCTACCTGGTAATTTTTAAAGTTATTTTTCCTCAAAGGATTCCACTACTCTAGAAAGTATATTCAAGGGAATTTATTACTATTAATTAGCTGAATGAGTATATCTGAAGCCTACAGTGTTTCTCTTGTTTAGACTTAAAATTTCTCTTAGAAAAACAATTAGTATAACTAATACTTAATGAAATTACATATTAACAGTAAGAAGTCTTCCCAAATATAAGAAACTCAACTAACACGCACCTCAAGGTTAAGCTGTTAAACAAAACATAGTAAGGCAAGAAAAGCTTCAAATGGCAGGTAGCAAGGACACCAGTAAGACTCATTCCAAAGACTTTGCTCCAAAATCATCAAGTTTAGGTGATACTTATAGATTCTTCCCTGACAAGATAATGGAGGATCAATTGCAACTTAATAGGATTTAAAGATACACATGCGCATACCTTCCCTGAAGCCAGGTGAAAAATTTTATTTGTTTATTTATTTATTAATATTACCAACCTCTCTGTGTTTTACTAGATGAATAGCTAGTACAAACCACCAATCTTCTCTGTCCCATGTCAAAAAAATTGATACAATAGTTTCATTTTTGTTGCTCTGGAGCTACAGTGCATTAACTCTACCCTGAGACCTAAAGTAATACATTCCATTTTGGCATTATGGCTTCCGTTATAAACGATTACATTTTCTAAGGATAAATTCAAAGCTCACAGAACATGTCAAACCAACTGTTTTAGAGCCTGATGCTCATTATTTACCAGCAGTGCAGGCAGTAACTCTCCAGCTCTCACCTTGCTATCCTGCCTAATGTCTCTCAACCACCACCTGAAGAGAGTCATTCAAACCGCACACTCATCTATCCACTGGCTTCGCTGCTGAGACGTTTCTCATTCATGTCAATTGTTACATTGCCTTTTATTTTTGGTAAAATGTGTGGACACCTGCTTCAAACTGAACTTCATACGTTTTACAAAATCTTCACAGGGTAATGAAATCTAGTAACTACAGGCATGGGTTATAACCAAAACTCAAATTTTTCACAATCCTATTACAAACATGCACTCTCATGACAACAAAATGTTTTATACCATTTTAAGGCTGTCACTAGTCACACACAAGTTAGAAAGGCTTTATTATCACCCTTGATTTCCAGAGTAGTTTTAGAAAATGCAGTAAAATTACTCTCATCTCCCATTAATTGGTTCCAGATCAAAACCTAAATCTTCTTTCAATTTGGTTTTACCTCAAAATACTCTGAAGACTGCAAGCTGCCTAGCTCCTCCTCTCTTTAGCAGTTTCCTTTTCAACTCTATAGAACTCTATATACTGACTCCCACCCGCAGTTTTATTTCATCTTCCTTTTCAAAGAAGCCTCACTGAAAACAGTTTTTGATTTTCTTTTCTACTTTTTATTCCTCCTTTGTCTGCTCGTGCACATATACGAATATGTGGATATAAGCCAGAAACACAGTATACTCCATGTACTCCACTGCTATTCCCTCCTTTAAAAAGTGTTAGAATGGGTTATATATTTCACATATATAATCATATTTACATGTTTATAATATATGTACATACATATAATCAATATAATCAATTTTTATCCATAAACTTTACAAGAGAAAGTTATTAACAAAAGTTCTGTATTTAAGAAAGAGAATCATACCTGGGTTCTCAAGCACAACCGCTTAAGTAACTAGCTTGTTTCTTCCAAATTTACTACTCAAGAAGGATGAGAAGGGGCAAATTTAGCTACTCTTTAAATGAGATGTTTACATTTAACAAAGTTTTGTGTGACTGGTCAATCTTTTAAGCTTTCAAATTTCTGCCCATCCCCCCTTGTTACCATAATTAAGACTTCTCCTGAGTACAGGACATTCAACGTGCCGAGTTGTGAGACAAATCCATATTGCAGACTGTTGTCACAACACAGCTACGACAAAAACCACAAAAAGCTTCTGACCTCTGACAGACTAAAGAAACACTTGTACTGGTGACAGTGTAATTTATTCCAGAAATTATTAAAATAAACTCAGCTTAAGGTTTTGTCCCATCTGAAGCTCTCATCTCCCATTAAGCACTGCAGCACAATAAATAATGTGCACGTTTTTAGCTCGTCATTATTTATTATTTAATTGTTTTTCTGAAGGCACAGCAAATGCAGTTTCAATTAAAATTGCATGGAACAAAAACATGAGTTTACCGTTTCAAAAGATACTATACTAAAAATACCACGTGACCTAACATCATGCTTTGCAAATATAAAAAACCATGCTGTAAACCCACAAAAGTAGAGTACAGTATATAGCTTCTTTTAAATCAAGGTATAGTTACAAGAGCATTCTGTAGAAACAGTTGAAATATCACAAGCTATTACAGTCGGATATTCCTTCAACATTATTCTAAAGACCACAGCATGACTAGGAGTCAGGTACATTTTTCTATGCAAGTGTCCTTGTTTTTCTGAAGATTTTTTTATTCTTAACTCAGAAATAGCACACTAATACATTCTTTTTTTTTTTTTTTTTTAGTTCAACTGCAGAATCCACCAGCAATCCAAGTCATTCCGGGTTTTTGCTTAATTTTTACAGACAGTACTAGAAAAATATCCGGTATATTAACCCATACCTTGTCAAGTCAGAATACCTCTTTCCCACAGACTACAACAGCAAGTTTCATGTTACCCCACTAATACGAAATGCGCTCAGCACTGATACTGTGCAGAAACACACTGGTTTGATTTGGTACTTCTATACTACAACTAGAGAATGTTTCTCAACACCTACCCCCCAAAAGCAAATCCTATTTCAACCAGTTTTCTGCTGAGACAAGATCAGGAAACGCCTCCCCCCTGGTCCTCTCCAGCCTGGGTGCCACAGAATGACAATCCAGGTGCCCTCAGCAGCTGTATGACATTTCAGCCAGGTCCCTGCTCAGGATGCTCAGGGGCCTGAACTCCTGACACTAAGAGCCTCTCAGCAGCAAATTGTACACATGAAATCATTTTTATATGCAGTCAAAATAGACTGAACAAAGAATGTAATGCATTCAGAATAATTCAGAGCATTAGCTCTATTCTTACTTGAAATAATTCTCATTAGCTATTACTGAAGACTTAAAATACATTATTTTAGACATGCTGTATACGAGGCATGAGATGGCAGCCACAAAAAAGTGAGTTTTCAATGACATCTCATTGTGTAATGAAAGCCATCAAGCTCACAGAATAGAATGCACATTATCGAAATGATCTAGCTAACAGAAAGGAGCTGTTCTCACACCATGGACTTACAGCTTAAGACTGCAGAACCACTTTGCAAAATCATAGTTGTTTTCTAGTGAAATCTGACATATGACATGCCCCCAAAATTCAAGCCAACCATTAAGCAAGAATTAAAAAACAACAATAACAAAACCCCTCTAACTGAAGTCTAATTCTGATACATAGGCTTCTTAAGCTGTCAGCAGGTAATAGATTTGGGGAGCACGTGACATACTATTTCAGTGATTTTAATGCAATGGATTATTTGGGCAATACTAGTCCAAACACTGAATAAAGTATAACCTTACTTCCAAAATCAAAACCCAGAGCCATTTCAGGTGCAAGGAGAGAGGGAGTGGGGAAAGAGAGAATCCTAGAAATGTAACACAGCAACTAAAATGATGTCTATTTTCATTCCATAAGAGATCCAAAGAGATTACTGATGCATAACACTAAACTCATTTGAACAGTGAGTTGTAATTCATCATACACAAGGTCAAAATACATGAACTCTGAAACATTACAGACAGGAAACTCATCTTGTACAACACTGGTTACACGAAGCCAAGCTGGATCATCAAATTCAAACTTTTTCTATCTTGATTTTGGAAATAAAGCAAGAATAGAACACCAATCTTCATATGAGACCTCACCTTACACAGACCCACTTGCTAGATCTTGTGGTCTGCCTTCTAGTATTATTTAACCTTCTAGAGGTTCATGCTATTTTATGCTTCCAAACAAGACTGAATGAGAAGGATCTCAAGTGCACTCCTGGCTTAGCCAAAAAATCAAGTCTAAACTAACTCAAATTTAGATGCAAATGCTAAGAATGCTCAACTTTGCATTAAATATTCACAGCTTTGCACTGCTATCTGCATGCCAACACTCTCTCAAGTTGTTTTTGACACCCTGGCATACTTGCAACTCCTCAGGTTAATGCTGCAAGTGGCCATTCAGCCACAACTCACTCCCACTTACTCTACAGAAACCCTTTCTCCACTGAAAATTTAAGTCTCAGGAGTCCAAAGGCTTATTCCAACCTGACTCTAAGGGCAGGACTTCTATTAAATATAATGGGCACTTTGTGTCAAGATTAAGAGGAAAAATATCTTGTAGTCTTAAAAGAGTAGTTACGCATTTTTACGTTACTGCTAGATTCAAACACTTCATTCTAAAAATCTGTTCCCAGGGGTTACACAGAATCATTCTAAATCAGAAGCAACTCAGACCTGCAGAAGCTGCAGTTCCTTACTGCATCATTAATGGGCAAATAAAAGCTACGTTATACAAGATACATCTGTATTGTCAGAGATGGAGAAAGTAAAAATCCAGAAAAAGTGATTCACATTGCAATGTTAAGCATGCTTGCTTAACAAAGATTACAGATTAACTAGCATTATGTATGACCTTTAGTGGTGGATCCACCACTGTGACCAAAAATTACAGTTTAAATGAATTTCATACAGTACAGACATTCACATATGGGCATTAGGCTGAGCAGCATTAGATTCTCACTGTAATAAAAACCACTTTAATTCAGCTTAGTTAAGTTGTGCAAATAAAGTTGTGCATCTTATTGACAACTTACATCTTACTTACAAGGGAAATGTATTCTTCCAGGGAGAGAAAATTCTTATTGTGTACATGTTGCTTGAAACACCACACACAGGTCATCATGTGCCTTACATAAACACTTTGCTCTTTCTGTCTTAATGAAACAACATCTGTATCACCATACTACTATGTTCAGAGAAACTGGGAATAGAATTGATTTAGATCAGGGCTAGATTAAGATGTCTTCACTTACATTTTTCTTCAGTTCCCTATTCTAGTAATCTCACTTGTTGAACTCTCTTGAGAACTCAGTGGCAGAAACTTTAAAACACCTTCTTAAGTATCTCCTGAGAAATTAAGAGTAACTTCATATAATATTAAATGGATTAAGCTCAAATGTGACTATTTTCCAACTTCATCACACCCTGTCAAATGCTTTCATTTTAACAAATTTCACAGGGTCAGTGGCAAAGAAAAGTGAGTACACAGTACATCAAACTTGATTATATTTCAAAGACTGGCAGGGCCTCTTTGACTTGTTCTACTTGTCTCTCATTGCCAGCAAAAAACTCAAAGCAGCTCTGAAATTGCCATCCCAGTAAGATTCCCACACTCTCGATGTCTGTGTTACCCCAGCCTGGCCGACCAGAGACTCAACAAGAGAGTAACATACTGACTTCCACAAAAGAAACTATGTCCCTACTTCAGTTGTCTGGAAATACTTCGTTCATTACGACAGGGTAAACAAGACAGGCAGACTAATACTTACTTGCAAGTGATTTAGGACTATCACATTTTACACACACTGACACACAGTCTAAAAAAAGAATCAACCAAGGCAGGAACATATGATTGCTGAATTTTCAACATAACTGAGAATTTTAACTTGTGCTTCAAAGTAACTTTGGCACTTAGACTCCATCTAAATTTGATTTTTTTTAAAATTAGCTCTTAAAATCCAAAACAGAATGGGACGTTATTCCAGGAGATAAGGTGTCAACTGCCTTTTCAAAAAATGTGCTTCATTTTACTAACGTTAAGCTTATAATAGAATGGGCTGGTAATGTAACATAACGTAAGGTAATTGCATGTAATACCTGTTTCTAGAACTATCTTCCCATGTTAACTGTCTGGAGTTACCATCTGAGAAGCAAAAGTTTTATTTTTAAGCTGCAGAATACTGAGAGAAACAGACCTCTTCAAATGCTGCTTCAGCCAGCAGCTTTTCTTTGTACATATTGGCAAAGTTACAGGAAAACAATGACAATGATGGTTGTCCTGACATAAAGCCTTCAGGTATCAAAAGCACTTAACAGAGAAAATTGGCTTTCTAGCAGTATCAAACAGACTGAAGACCACACTGAAGCTTCTCGATTAACTGATAACTGACATTCAGGAGTTCAGCTAATCTCAAACACCTGGCTGGCAGCTGATGTGAAGAAAATCAGACTCACTACTCAAATGTTGTCAAGGAAGATTCTCTCAAGTTATTGCTATTGATTTGTAGGAACATGACGACCTGTGTGTGGTGTTTCAAGGAGTCTTTGGTTAGGGTGTGTGTCAGATACTGGTATCTTAACTAGGAAAAGATTCCCTATGGGATAATTTGTAACACAAATTATATCCCATCTTGTATCACAGAAAACACAACATGGCAAAACCCAAAGACAATAAAACTGTGGAAATCAACTACCTTTTTAAAAAGAGGGGAAAAAAAAGAAAAAATCAATGCAAGTGTCAAAGAAGCTGGCAGAAAGGACAAGGAGGGAGGAGAAAACAGTATAGCAATAAAAGAATAACTCCGTGGAAAAAAAGAAAAATAACATGGCATTGAAAAATGTGAAAACCACACTAATAGAAATTACAGTGTTATGCAAATAGTCTGCTATTTCTTTTCCATTCCCAGATTTGGGAAACATGACATTGCTAAAAAGCATCTAGTATACTACTGATTCTTATCAGACAAAAAGTGAAAGAAAAGATTTAAAGCTTACTAAATAGAATGCAAATTTCCTATAGCTCCCACAGCTTTTATTTCAGAAAGTTTTTCCATATATAGGCAGCTAACAGATCTCAGCTCAAAACAGACTGCATACATCTGAGATAGCAGACACATGAAATTTAGACTAGAAACCTTGAGTTGAAACTCTCCTTCTCCCCTCCCACCTTATACCGAAGCAGTATACACCTTCTGCCACACTGCATGGCTGCAGACACAAAGCAGCACAATCCTGCCAGAGAACGAGGTTGAGCTGTCATTGAAGACAGCAGAAAAGGAAAAGAAAGTGTGGGATATCTACCCAAAGCACGTAACTAAATTCCTGCATCTCCCATACTGTCAGAAGTCATAGGCTCCTCTAAAGGACACAGCTGTATTAGGACCCTTCTTAGAACCAACATCTGGAGGCACCTCCTGCTATCCATTGACTACACATGCATGGCAAATTCATCATTAGGAAAACAGCTGAAAATGGACATTTTTTTGTATCACTATGCTTATAAAAGCAAGCAGAGGTCATTACTAACGTTAAAGTAACTGTTACTTCTAACATCTAATACATTCTGCAATTTGACATACCTTCTTTACTATTTATAATTTTTGCTAAATTTTCTTGAAATCATTTTAATGACAATGTACATTTGAATACTCACTATGTTTTGCCAAGAATGGCAACAGTATAGTACTGTTTTAAGACAGTCTCGCTCAGCTCGCAAATACAAAAGAAAGATTATTTACTTGGGTAACAGATAACCGCAACAATTCACTCTGGGTATCAGTTTCTTGAATTTCATAATAAAATTAAAATCTTTTATAACAAATTACAGAATAAGAGACCCTCAAAGGAACTTGCTATAATAAGGGATGAATGCCTTTGGTTCTCTCCATATCCCTTTCCCTGCCCATGAATCACTTAACATCAAACTGCTAAAAAGAATGCCTTCCTGACCTAGAGAGTCTATACAAACTTCTGATGCCTTTAAATTCACAGTATTTTCTCACAGCACCATAAAAAGGGTTAGACTTTAAAACCACTAACCTAAATACAAAAGAACTTCAAGAAGACTTAAGATTAAGCCTTTAGTACAATTTCTGTTATTCTCAAGGAAGCTTACCAATTTTCCATTTGAAAATAGCGACCTAAAAACCTGCTTTAGATTGTCTGATAGTTTGAGCTACAGAAGAGAGTTTTCAAGATAGGATTGCAGTTGAAGCGTTATTATCTCTACGCAGAGGTCATTGAAGTAAGGGACAGCACTATCTCAATTATTTGTTTGCAGTTATTCTGTGGCATAAGAACAGCGGTGAAATTGCTGTAAAACTGTTCTAACATCCCATTCAAATTCACTGAAAATGAATTGCGTGAGTTTGCCAGCAGAATGCACCAAAATGCAACGTTTTCACTAGTTGATATAGGAATTTTTCAGCCATTACTAGGAGACACAAACGTTTCTTATCTTTTTCCCTCTATAGCAGCATTTCTATAGCAAGAGCTTTTCTGATGCAACAGAAATGAAAATGATTCTTCTTTGAGCATTCCACACACATAACTGCACAGGTATTGGTTTTTCACTATTACACTCCATGCTTGTCACAAGTCACTTGTTTCTCAAGTTGTCTGGTGCCTGAAGAACTAATGCAGGATTTAGAAGATGAGTTTCCAGTATCTACCTCTTGTCACTGTCTCCCTGCTTCTCATGGTGTTGAGTCAGCCTCTTTATACTCCAGGTCCTCACTTACCAAGTGGGTACAATAGTTCTGAGTGGGGCAGCTGTATTTAAAATAAGCAACCAGGCAAACCAAAAATGGCACTTGAGAAATAATCACAAATAATATTTAATATTACTGTATAGAACTACGAAACTTGAAGAGCAGTAATACAAAAATCTTCCTACAAGACAGAGGAATGCAAGACCACCAGATAAGAAGCATCAGTTGCAACAGAACTACATTATAAACACCATCAGATTGGCCTGGCACACAGGTTTACTCTTTCTGCTTACCAAAAAAAAAAAAAAAAGTTTGTTTTCGTTTCAGAGATTACTTATCAGCAAACTTTATCACCAACAGTTGGGAATTTCTGTAATGACCTCTTTTTTCCCCATAGGGAAAGAACTCCTCAAAACTAAGAACTGGGGTTTTTTCCCCTCTAGGGAAACTCCTCTCAACTCTTCCTAAGACCAAAACAAAGTGTATTCTATTTATCTGATACACATTCAGTAACAGCTCCTAGTATGAATTACTTTGCTTTCCATGCTTTCAACCTGGCTTTCAATCTGAAGAGGCTTTGCTGCACTGCCACCAAGGCTGGAATGAAAGGGTGCACAGGGTGTACAGAACAACATGCATCTCTTCATTTTTCTTTGCAATCATTTTTTAACTTTCTTCTCTCTCATGCTACTAAGGAACAAAAACATAAATATTTCTCCCTTATATTAAGTGTAGTGTTATTTGATTTGAAGTTGCAAAAACCTCTACACAAATATACAAGTCAGGCTTCTGCTTTCTGTCAGTGCCTTTATCTCTTCCAGCATACAGAAGGAAAACTTCAGTGACATCTTCCGAGTGAATATAACTATCAAAATGTTATCTGACAAAGAGAGAGGAATAACAATTCATTAAACTAAATTATTTCCTTAAATTTAGATAATTTCCTTTAATTTATTCACATTTCAAAAGGAAAAGAAGAATACTTCACACCTGAATGAGCCCCACCACAGAGAAGTTCAGACTGCAGGAAAAACAATGGATATAACAGATGCAGTCATAAATGCACTGTTCTAACTAAAGTAGAAGATCCCTTTTTCTTGTTTCAGCCTCAAAATACAATCCAAGTAACATTAAATCACAGAATATTTTAATACAATTCTCTTTTGAGTCTTCGTTCATTCAATAGTCTTATAATGAGTGTTCATTAATATATGTTCAAGAATTTAGAGAAGACTTCTTTTAAAAAAGTGAAGGCAATCCTTTTAGCAGACAAATTCAGTAATTTAGAAATACTGATCCCTAGAATTCCTCAAATCTGTATCAACTACCACAAAAATATCCAAGTCCCCAAATCTCAGTATTACATTCTGGTTTTCAGTAAGAATTAGCAATATCATTTAATTTGATTTAGAAATTCATTATTTATAATAGTCTATCCAACTACAGACAGTCCCTCAGCCATCTGTGATTTCTATTTAATTTTACAAGGAAATGAAGCAAATTTGCAGCCATCAATATGGCCAAGAAAGATTACCACTTGTAAATCACAGCTGCTTAAAATTACCTTATGAATGCTTGCAAAAATACAATTCCTGTTATCACACGAAGAAAACTAATGCTTTTATTTATTTTATGTAAGCTTTAACAAAGGAAAAAGCAATATTTTGTTTGATTGATTTTAGGGTAACTAAGTAGTCTCAACTGAATGAATCTTTCAGAAGTCTTTTGCTCTAGGGAACACAAGTGACAACTGTAGGTAGAAAGTGAACTCAGCCACAACTACAATATTCTTTTCATAATGAAGGTAAACACCAAAACAAGGAACCTAACTAATACTTCTAGGGAAAATATTTCTACATCAAAAAAACAAAAATCACGACCAAATCTAAAATTAGAAGAACTGAGAAGTAAGAGGAATTTCTGAGCTCAGATCAGTAAAATGTTCTTCATCTTATCAAAAACTTTCTGCTGAATTTATGCCAAGTTATATATGACTACTTTTATATTCCTTTCTGATTAAAAAGAAAACTGTAGAATCTATAGAAAGGAGAGCAGAGATCCTAACAAACAGGAACTCGGCAACATCTGAGATCCAGAAAACAAGTAACTTGTCCAATATATTACTCTGGAAGATTTTTCCTCTAAAACTCATCTTTATTTATACAGCATACTGACTAGGTCACAGGGAAATTATCTCGGTGCAGACAGAATGAAACATAACAACCGTAAAGCAATCTGTAAATCAATTTTTAAAAACTCCTCCAGCTCTTATCTTTAGAAGAGTATAAAAATGAGACAACATCAATAAATGAGTCTCAATACAGTACATGGGTGCACATGCATAATTTGGCATTTGTATTTAGTTTTCGCTAAATGCATTTTGCAGAGCTGACAAGTGCTAAATTGGCCTGAATGTAAGACAGTCCTGAATATCAAGTGACTCACGTTACAAGAACAAATAACCAAAACATGAGTGAGATTGCACCAAAGCACTAGACCTGGAATATGTCAGTCTTGATAGAACACCCTGACATAGTGCTGGTGGAACATTAAGAAATTTGAAATATCTCAACAGTGCACAGTCACTTTAAAAGACCCAGTACCTTCCCCAGCAACCCAAACCGGTTGCAGCCACTTGAGTCCCTGCTGAGAAGCTAAAACAGAGCTGGACAGCATCTGCATGGATTTGGAGCCTTGGTATCCTAAGCCAGTCTAGCGACCTCAGCACTTCTCAGCTGCAGTACTAAATGCAAGGTTAGCCCAGATAATGAGATCAGAATATCAGACCAAACAAAATACCCTTTTACTGATTCTGGAGTCAAACAGATCTTTAGAAGAGATCTGGGACACACAGAAACAGGGAATTATAATTGAAATTCAATTTGATCTCTAAGATGGCATGGACATCATCAATTAATCACAGCTTCTATTTCATGAAATACTCCTTATAGAAGCAGCAAGAAAGAAATGAATAGTAAAGAATGATGAGGTCTATCAGGAACAAAGGACAATGATATCCAGCATTCAGTCAGTATTAATGTGGATAGCCACCCTTTTCCATTTTAGTAATTCTCTCAATAAATAATTCTACTAAAAAAATTTCAATCACTCTTTTAAAATGACACTACTTTTGTTTTCTGATGGGGGGGNTTTTGCATTTCAGTACCTAAAGAAACTTTCATCTCTATCTTCAGAATTTTCTTCGTACTCGCCATAAAAGTGCTCCCAGACAGTACAGATTCTCCACAACAAAAAACTGCATAAAACCTTGGTTTAACCTTGCACTGGCAAAACCAATATCACATACCATAATGCCATATACTTTTCTTCATACGGTTATGAGCAGTCATATGATTAATTACTAAAGGCATCGCTTAAAGTACTGGAATGTCTAATGACATGGAGAAAAAAATGAGACAGAATCAGACAGAAGATACAAAGGAAAAAGCTGGAAAGCCTGGTTTTTGCAAATAGTAGGTTTCCCAGTTCTGAAAAGCACAAATCTTTTGTCACTGAAGAAGGTCATCTCACCTTCCTATGCTTTCTGCAAATTAAGACAGCTCTTTGCTAATCCACTGTAATGCTTCAAAATTTAATGAACTTGAAATACATTTTTGAAGTGCCTTGAACACCTTACAGCGTATGTCAGATTCTGCTTTTAATATGTTGTAATAAACAAGTTCTATTGTACTTTTTCAAAATAATTTCAGAAAACACACCCTTATAGATTAATAATTCATCCCAGCTGTAGTTCTCTAAAACTGTTCCTAATCTGTATCCTGACATCCCTCCTAAGGAGACTGCCACAAAAGTTCGGTGGTGATATGGGGACCCTCACTCATGCTCTAATGTGCTTTCATCACCTTCTCACAACGCTAATAATTGCTTTGAAGGACAGAAAGCTTCTTTAGCCATACACTGGTAAACAGAGCCAAACATGTGAGAAACATACTTCATTTTTTCAGTCTTCATTTTACAGTAAGACCTCAAAAACAACTTGTTCTAGAAATTAGAAGATAACTTTATAAGAAACAGCACTGCTGAATATTATTGATCATTTTGCAGATTAGTTGCATCCAGAGCACTGTAAAACTGCAGGAGAGGCAGCAAAATTGCTTCTTCTGTTCATAGCAAGAAAACAAAGAGACAGTAACTCTCCTGTCTCTTCCCTCTGACCCAATAGACTTCCTATCCTACTTCCCATTTAAGAGACATGGAAATCAGCAACAACAGCAAAACAAAGTGGATTACCAAAACAGGAAGTACACAGCATTGTCAATCAAGTGGGGTTTGTTTTGTTGTCAGTAGTTTTTTTGTTGTTAAACAGAAAAAGAGCAAAAGCAGATCACTGCTCAAACGGGCAGATCTGCAATAGACAGTGACTGAGGAAATGGGATACGAAAAACAGAGGACCAGAGTGGTAAAGTCATGAAAGTTCAGTGGTAAAGTCAGAAAAATGTCATGATACATTGAGACCCAATTTAAAACCATCATTAAAACTAAAAGCAATGTTGTAAGTATTAATATAAGTGCAGCCAAATGCATAAAATTTTTCTAGCAATCAGCAAAAAATAATAACGTACTTGAGATATAAAAATAACTGAAACAAACTTCAAAATATTTTGTTGTGTAGCTGAAAATTTATTGCCTTTAAAGCTGGAAATCTGACATGAAAGCTAAGCTGTGTCTTATGCAGACATATTATGAAAACTTCAGAAAATATGTCTGAATGATCAGTAAACCCAGAGAGAAGCAGTAGAGATACTGCATGACAGAATGCACAATTCACAGAAGAGTAATTTGTCCATGTCAAGCAAGCAATGCAAACTGCAAAACTTTCTCATTACTGTCCAACACTTATGCAGACCATGCTTAGTAAAACCTAGCACTAATGCCTGTCCAATTAACATCTTATTCCACTGTCTCAGAAAAAAAAAAAAAAAAAATCTCATAAAATCTCAGAATGGTTTGGGTTGGAAAGGACCTTAAAGATCATCTAGTTCCAACCCCCTTGCCATGGGCAAGGACACCTCCCACTAGACCTGGTTGCTCAAAGCCCCATCCAGCCTGGCCTTGAACACCTCCAGGGATGGGGCATCCACAGTTTCTCTGGGCAGCCTGGGCCAGTGTCTCACCACCCTCACACTAAAGAATTTCTTCCTGAGATGTCATCTAAATCTACCCTCTTTTAGTTTAAAGNCTGTGCATGGAACTGCCCCAACCCATGTGCAGAACCCTGCACTTGGCCTTGTTGAACTTCATGAGGTTCACACAGGCCCACCTCCTAAGCCTGTCCAGGTCCCTCTGGACGGCATCTCTTTCCTCCAGCGTGTCGACCGCTCCACACAGCTTGGTGTCATTGGCAAACTTGCTGAGGGTGCACTTTATCCCACTGTCCATGTTGTTGACAAAGATGTTAAACAGTGCCGGTCCCCATACCAATCCCTGAGGAACATCACTCATCACTACCTTGCTGCTCTTAAAACATAGAACTAATCCCTCGCAACATCTCAAGATACAATACAAGTTTGCAGTGGTTTCTTAATCAGGTTATTACTAATGATATTATTAAATACAATAAAGGGCATTCCAAACCTTTCATTTACATGTCAAAATGGTGAACCACTGCATATTCAAAGGTAACAAGCTGCTTTCCCCCCCCCCCAGGATGCTTTCGGATGTTCCACTAACTACAGAGACCACAGGTTTAGAAAATGCGTTATCTCAATTAAATCCTTAAAGTTGAACATAGTGAACATTCCTCACCGCCTCCTTAGCATTTTGCTACATCTGAACTTCCAGAGACATGATGCCAATACTACAATGTTGACAACAGCTAAGAAAGATATCTTACCATGTCTTATAACTTACCTGTTTACTAGGTAACTATTTGAGACATGTCTTCAATACAGGAGAATTCCTGCCACCCTTCAAGCAGTAAAGCATAAATTGTTCTGACACACACTGATTACTACTGTTTGTACACAAAAGACTTCGTCTTCAAAACTATTAATTTGCTACGTCACAAGTGCAACATTTATCTTTAAGAGATATATCGCAATTCATGTAATGCAGAAAAAGAAATTTACTTGTTAAAACATAATATATCGTGTACCTTCATGGATCCAAATGTCATATGCCTGTCTAAGCATGTGTAAGTAACACAGAGCTCCAAAAGAAGGGCAACAAAAATAAACACAACTTGAATGATAAAGAATGGATTGTAATAATTTTGTGCTGCTGTAAGGCACGAGGAAGTAGGCTTGGAAATGTGAAGAACAGGAAATTTCCACAAGCATTCCCAGGTTTTTTGTTTGTTTTTGTTTTAACTTAAACAGCTTATACAGTCTTGAATTACGTAATGTATTTTTGAGACTTGAGTGCAGTTCCAATCTACAACAATCAAAGAAATGCTGCATATTAACATAATCTATGTAAGATTTCAACTTTATAAAGAAACAGCTATCTGAATTTATTTATAAATGTTACTTTCCTGTCCTTATGAAAACCAAACAAAATCTCATACGCTATGCCAGCTAATGTCAGATAAACAGCAACAAAGTTTTCTTCTTCAGTACAAATATAAAACCTTAACGCAGTATTTCTTCTCCACTCTGCTGGAATGCAAATACAGAATCTTGGGGTGGGGTGGGGTGGGGTGGGGGGGGTGTGTGGTAGCATCAGTGACTACAGACATTTAAATCTACAGGAAAATTCTCCAGAGACTAAACCTCATCATATATGAATGTAAAGCCTCTGCGTTCTGGCACTATCCCTGGAGAGAAGCTGGGAAACACCATCTGAAATAAATGATTAATAGGCATCTTTAACATTGATACCTATACTTCTTAAAACATTTTATCAGAAAAAAGCACTGCACCTACAAGACAGGCATAGCACGCAAATACAGAAATGAACAAAAATTACTTAGGTAGTTACCCTAAAATATTAGCTACCTTTTCCAAATATTTCTCACCGTTACACTTACAGAACCTTTATTTGTGAACAGACAGGCTTTTGCCCAGGTCACCTGATTTCACATTATCTTCTGTATCCTCAGGTGGGACAATGTTTACAAGTTCCTACAGTATAACAAACTGAATTAAAACAAGTACTGAGCAACAACACACTAGGGAAACCATTTTTAAGTCTTTTGTCATGGTGAAAACTCCCAGATGACAAAAGAGTTTAAATTGTACTATACTGAAGTTCTATTTCCTGATGCCAACAGGTTCTGTACTTAAAATGGAGTAGATATTAAACTGCAGTGTAAGACAACATTATATTGTGCATGTGCAAAAATGAAATTATATCTTAACCCCTGAGGCTAGGTCTGCTCTGCCTAAAACCAAACTTACACATGGAGCAAGAAGCTTTAGCAACAATGAGAACACTATTGTTTCATAATGTGAAAGCTTTTACAGATAAAGATTGGTAACAATTGGCAGAACACTGATTTTACTGAAGTTAACAATAACTCCAGCGCACTCCAGACTTCACCAATTAGATAAAGAGATTATCAAAGAAAATCACCGTAACACAAATAGCAGATGTCAGGCTGGGATGGAGTTAATTTTCCTCACAGCAGCTGTATGGTGTCGTGCTTTTGATCTGTGACAAAATACAGTGCTAGTAACACACCAGTGTTTTGGCTATTGCTGAGCAGTACTTGCACAGCATCAAGGCTTTCTCTTTTTCCCACACTGGTGGAACACCCCCAGCAAGTAGGGAAGAAGTTGGGAGGGGACACAACCTGGACAGCTGACCCAGACTGACCAAAGGCTTATCCCATTCCATACAATCCCACGCTCAGTAGTAAGAACTGAGGGGAGGTAGCCATTGCTCAGAGCCTGGCTGGGCATTGCTCTACTTGTGGAAGGTTGCGAGTGATTACGTTTGCTTCACTTGCTTTGGGTTTTTTCCTTCCTCTTTGCTTTGCTTATTAAGCTATCTTTATGTCAACCCACAAGTTTTCTCACTTTTGCTCTTCCGATTCTCATCCCGCCCTGCTGCAGGGGGAGTGAGCAAGAGGCTGTGTGGTGCTTAGCTGCTGGCCAGGGTTAGCTTGCCGCAGCGTATGACCTGCTTCACCTTCCCTTCAACAGCTCTCTCTTGCTTGTGCTCTGGGACTTGAGGAAAGCAAGGACAATTTGCCCGTACAGCTTCAAAGCCTGGGAACTATAATTTTTAAGACTACTCTGACATAATTATTATTGGAATAACAATTGTATGAACTTGTTATAATCATGCAAAATATCATGGTTGATATTCAAGTATCACTTCCTCCAAGCTCAGGATCAGTGCATCCCTAAGAGCAATAAATCAGGCAAGGGAAGCAGGAGACCTGCATGGCTGAGCAGGGAGCTTCTGCAAAAGCTCACGTGG
Organism: Burhinus bistriatus; assembly: GCA_013397275.1. Taxonomy (NCBI): domain Eukaryota; kingdom Metazoa; phylum Chordata; class Aves; order Charadriiformes; family Burhinidae; genus Burhinus; species Burhinus bistriatus. The sequence goes on from VYXH01012758.1 coordinate 41,074, forward strand.
AAGAATGAAGTTTACAGTAAGTGGAAGAAGGGACTTACCACTTGGGAAGATTACAAGAATGCTATTAGAGTATGCAGGGATGAAACGAGGAAAGCCAAGGCCTCCTTGGAATTAAATCTGGCAAGGGATGTCAAGGTCAACAGGAAGGGTTTCTTCAAGTACATTGGAGGCAAAAGGAAAACTAGAGAAAATGCAGGTCTGCTATTGAATGAAACAGCGGCCATGGTGACAGATGATGCAGAGAAGGCAGAATTACTGAATGCCTTCTTTGCTTCAGTCTTTACTGCTCAGGCCAGCCCTCAGGAG
>VYXH01012758.1:41585-58486 GCA_013397275.1 Burhinus bistriatus
GAGAGTTGGGCAGAGAGAAACCTAATGAAGTTCAACAAGGGCAAGTGTAGGGTACTGCACTTGGGGAGGAATAACTCCATGCACCAGTACAGATTAGGGACTGACCTGCTGGAAAGCAGCTCTAGGGAAAGGGACGTGGGAGTCCTGGCGGACAACAGGATGACCGTGAGCCAGCAATGTGCCCTTGTGGCCAAGAAGGCCAATGGCATCCTGGGGTGCGTCAAGAGGAGCATGGCAAGCAGGTTGCAGGAGGTTATCCTCCCCCTCTACTCTGCCCTGGTGAGGCCGCATCTGGAGTACTGTGTCCAGTTCTGGGCTCCCTGGTTCAAGAAGGACAGGGAACTGCTGGAGAGGGTACAGCAGAGGGCTACAAAGATGATTAGGGGGCTGGAACATCTTTCTTATGAGGAAAGGCTGAGGGACTTGGGTCTTTTTAGTCTGGAGAAGAGAAGATGCAGAGAGGATCTCATCAATGCCTATAAATACTTAAAGGGAGGGTGCCGGGAGGATGGCACCAGACTTTTTGCAGTGGTGCCCAGTGACAGGACAAGAGGTAACAGGCACAAACCTGAACATAAGAAGGTCCATCAAAACATGAGGAAGAACTTCTTTCCTTTGAGGGTGACAGAGCACTGGAACAGGCTGCCCAGAGAGGTGGTGGAGTCTCCGACTCTGGAGACATTCCAAACCCGCCTGGACGCCATCCTATGCAACCTGCTCTAGGTGTCCCTGCTCTGGCAGCGGGTTGGACTAGATGATCTCCAGAGGTCCCCTCCAAACCCTGTGATTGTGTGATGCAAACAATCTAGAATATGAACTAGAACATCGTAAGGAACAATGTCACACGTACAGGAAAGCATTCACTAGGAGTAATTCCACAGAATAATCCCAAAATTCGGAAATTAAGAAAAAAAGAGAACCACAAGAATGGGGAGGGGAGGATCTTATTTTATTAATTCAACAACAACAACGTTTCTCAGTTCCTTCTAGACAAATATTTTACAAACATTACATAATCTTGAGTTACCTGTCTTCCCAGTTGTCATCATTGATTTTTTCCACCAGCTGCTGCATCTTCCAATACCTACTACAGAGGACTCTTTAGCACCAAATTCTCCTTAATTATCAAGACAAACTCTGCAGAAAAAGAAAGCATGCAAATAACTAAAAAATAATTGTAACTTCTGAAGACTGTTAAACATGCTTATTAAAGAAGTGAGTTCCAGTCACAGGATATCAGACAATTCTATGTTCTTTGGCCAAATGGCCCCAGACATTACTTAAATCAGCATTTTGAAACACAGTTACAGAGGTGCACATAGTTATGCCTCCAAAAGCTGCAGGACCACACCAATCATCCTACTCTCAAACAAGATAAAAAAGCATCAGCTTAGTAGATGCCAAATAATATACTTTTGGGAACACTTCAGTTGGATGATACTGTGGAACTGGTGAGGACTGTTAATACCATCAGTCCAGAAACTAAATCATGAATCCACATCCACTTCTGCTAAGCCACTGCATGTATTTCCCATCGGTCACAGAAGTTCCCTCAACTACTATTAAGTTAGTCAGCCTTATCATCAAAAAGTTCTGCCACTTCCCGAAAATTACATTTGGACAGAAGACACTATCAGCAACCTCTCTCTGCCCTTCCAGAAAAGGAAAAAAATCCAACCAAAATAAAACCCACACCACTGTCCCAACTTCTCTAAGTGCATTCTGCAGCTTAATTCACATACTATTTGAGAAATACAAGAGTTATTTCAGATAATGTCTAGCACACAAATAGTAAACTTAAAAGTAATATTCATCTTAAGCTTACTATTAAGGACGTTGTACACCAGCGACATAGTGATAGCAGAGAATGGAATAACCAAGCTTTTTATTCCAGTACTTCTCAGAAACAATTATTTTCCGTGAGGATTTGGAAATCAGCACTCCATTTTCCGTAGAGTTTTAAAAACACACATTATCCACTGCAACCTAATATTTTCAGGCTTACAGGAGATTAAGAGTTTTACATAGGTGTTTTAAGAAAAATTTAAGTAAATAAATGAATAGTCAGAAAACGTACATTTCCTGTTCTATTGGTGTGGTGCAGAGTAGAACAGTAGAGCCAATTTGTTGTTGACATTAGAAGGCATCATTCTTAATGAAGAGATTTAGGAGTCAGGTACAATACTAATCAATAAAGTTTACGACATTTTGGAAATGCATTAAATGTTCCCATGATATTTCAGCCACTATAGCTGAAAACTCAAGAAAATTTTCCTGAAAGTCATCCCAAAACGACAGATGGCATTTTAATGCTCTCAGAAAAAGCTGACAGCATCAAAAAAGTTCCTACCAGTAATGGTAAATTGATATTGCAAAACGATGACAATATGTATATAAATATTACCTATAGAGTCTCAATACAAAGTACTTAGGAAACCACCATCATTTTTATCATCCTCTGATCTCCCTCTTGTTTAAGCTATTTCTAATATCTAGTTATGCAGCACTGAATCATGTCTTTCAAGTGCACTTGAATTACAGACGTTCAGAGTAACTCTTATTTCCTATTATATATCACAGCATGTAAAAAAGCATATTAAAAATTTTACTGTACTGACATTACAATTTTATTTAATGTAGGCACCAATCCCAGTGTATGTTTTGGAAAGCAAGTACTTTACTAAGTACTAGCATCTGAGTTACTTGCATCTTTTCAAAATAAGCCTTATGATTTCAATTCATTGATTTTACAACATATCTTGATTCCTCTTCTAATTATCCTCTATTCCTACTAGTGATTGCCACACCTTGTTTGGATTTGTAAGCAATCTTAACCATACTTTTGCATTTCTTCCACAAGGTGAATCAGCTTGAAAAAAATACATCTATATTTTTAGCTGGCATCATGAAACAAAAAGCACCTTCACTTAAACAGTAGTATATCCCAGTATTGTTGGACAGTGCTCAGCTTCTTGAAACTTCTACATTCAAACATTCCAGTTTAAGCAAATTGGAAATGGAGTTTCAACCTGGAGCCTGAATCCCAGTAAAACTTCGTCTTCCATTTTTAATTGCTATAGGCTGAAAAAAGTATTTTATAAAAAGATACAGCCTCAAACCCTTTTCAAACTTTGTTTCTTTGCTGACACTGATTTTAAAGTATCAATTAATGCCAGAAGTAGTAACAGCTTTATGCCATCATCACCAATCTACTAGCAACTGAACACTGGCATACAACAGCTTCATCAAATAGTATCCAAAAAGACCTCAGATGACAGGGACTATTGTAAAACAAATTCACTCTAGATGTTCTTGAGATCATATACACAGTTACTAACTCCCTCTCTTATATATTAGTCCTCAATAGTCTATACTCTGACTGAATAAAACTCCAAATTCCACATAATTTCCACATAACTCCAAATTCCACATGATTCAGAGCTATACTATATATAATTATATATTTTATTACCTATAAATATATTAAATATATTTTATATATTATAAATTAGATAGAATTGTATAATATTGTTCCTATAAGTAGGAAAAATAATGCTGTGCTATTATCACACTAAAGCTAATCCATGTTCCTATTATTTCCTAATTAAAACTGAATTTAAAAAAAGTAACATGCAAATTATTGTTTTCTGTATTTTTCCAATGTTTCAAAACTACCTCATATGAATGACACTTTAATAAGCTTTTATAACACATTTTGCAATTCCAGAGAATTAATCTTCTCTCCAAAAATGCATAATCTACATCTTACTAAAAAAGTGTATGCATTGCAGAGGCTCAGCACACTGGACTATCCACCCTTTTTAGTAGTACAGAATGCGCCATGTGAGCAGTAGAATCAAGAAAAGAAATGCGAAATACAAATCTCTACTCTTTCTGTACCAGGTTCTCACAGAAATGTGTGATATTAAAACTGCTAAAGAAACTATTCTGTATAAATGTTAATCACTCATCTCTTTTTAAAAAGTGTTTGAAAACAGGAATGTAGTGACATTACAGTGTATAAATACATGCATGTCCGTAGTAGGGGCTTTTTTTTGTTAATCCCACGCTGTGAAATGTATCTTAAGAATGTCTACTACAGACCTCCCCTTATAAAAGCTACACCATCACTGACTTTTGGCGTTAAGTGAACTTCTAATAGCTCCTATATCTAAAACAGAAATGCTAATTTAAAAAAACATAATAGGTACTGCTGATGTGATTGCTGTGCTGAAAGTATCAACTGGGAACTTACACAGATAGATGTACTTTTTAGAAAACCAAGTTTTTCTATCAAAGCTGTGCTCATTTGCAACATTTGTAACAGGAAAACATTTCAGTTTGTTTTGGTTTTAGTCAACAGTGCAGGTAAACACAGAAAGGTTGAGACCACTGAAACAGTTTACCAGATCTCAAACATTGCTGGCTGCACTACTACACACTGTAGGAAAGTGGCCTTTCCATAGTCCCAGTCCTGTCTCTTGCACACAAGTGGGCAGAAGTAGCACACGGAACACCCTATGATCTTTTCTGGGAAGATCTTAACATTCTTTACAAATATTGCTACACAGTATCTCTAAATGTAGGGAAGAAATTCATACTAATGTTATCACCAGCTAAAAGTGCAACTGCTTCCAGGATGGTTTTGTTCAACAGCGAAAAGCACCAAAAAATCTAGCTGAAGAAATGAAAAATACTTTATTGCCAGTTGAAGTTTTCCAGGCACTATATTTTAGTGGAGGAAATATAACAAACTACTTTTGATTTAACCACAATTAACCTTCATGCCTGTATATCTTAAAAATAATTTGAAAAACTTGATTTTCCAGTTTTCTGTAGTATCTTAACAGGGCCACACTTTTTCAGAGGGGTTGAAATTATAATTTTTAATGAATCGATTAAAACAGTACTAGCAAATTCTGTATCAAAGCACATTCAAATTGTCAAAGATTATGTGATTGACTCAAGACTTTGGAGATGTACAATCTGGTATAGAATCTGCTGCCTAGGCTTCAAGTTTGGAAAACAGCAGAAGAATTTAATCATTCAGAAACATACACATTAAATACGCAGCACTATCTTCCTAAGCTTATTCAGTAAAGCAAATAAGGTTCAAATCATGGTAAATCTAAGCTGCAACTTGACTTGTGTGAATCATTTCAGCTTTGCAGTACCATAACTGAGCCAAGTAATTCAAAATAATTTCTGTTAAAAAATACAAATTAATTAGACAACAAACTTTCAAGGTTGCATGCATCAGATTATTAAGTGAAAGTACAAAACAATAGCTCTTTTGGACTATTCCCAGATGAACATTTATATTGACAGGACTACTTGAAAAGCCAATTAAACTAAAAACAACTCACGAGTTGAATAATGCTGCATACACTGAATGCTGGTGATCTTCACTCCAATTTAGACAATTAAGCGGCAGAGTTGACATGTTATGATTGCTGAGATTCTCCCAGTTAGGGCTTCCTCTGTGGAGGTAGCCAGTGACTGAGAACTTTAAAACACATATATAAACTCACATTGGCACACTAGATGGGGACCAGATGGCCTATAATGACATGTTGAATAATAGTAAAATCCAACTTATAAAGTTTATGGGTGTAATTTGCGTAAAGGCTGCATAAAACTTAATTTCCTTCATTTGAAAGCTTTATGAAAAATGTTTTGCACTTTTAAACTTAATACAGTTTAAGAACAGGGCATCTGAATAGCTCTGAGCATGAGAAAGAACAGAATTGGAAAAAGAGATGTTGAAAGGAATTAATCACATAACTACTTTCAGTATGATAGGTAGGAAAGAAAACTTCTTAACTTTGCCTTTAAATCTTTTTAGAACTACAGTACAAGTAGACAACTATTTGGTTTAATACCTTAAGCATGCAATTAAGGATAGGACAAAACTCCTGCCAAAGAAAGATAGGTTCTGTTTGAAAACAAGCATACTCGAAAAATATTTGTTTTGCTATACTTTTGAGTAGCTTCTAACTTCAATGCTTAAATCTCTTATTTATTGGAATTAACTTGTATATCATTTTACAGCGATATTCTCTGGATTGAGCACAACAGCACACACACACACACACCCACACACACCCCGAAAATCCTATGGACAACAATAAAACTGCCTTGGCTCCCTGTCAGCACTGAGTAAACCTTACTGCATGTAGAGATCCTTTGATGAAATTTTGATTCAGCTTTTTTAAAAGAATTTTCAAACATTAAGCAGGCTATTTTTAATCGAAAGAAAAGAAAAGAAGAAGTGAGAGCACAAATGAGTGCACACAATAACGTTCTCAGACAACTGAAAACACATTAACATATCTATTCCCTTATTTCATGAGCATTACTATGCTAAACCACAATCCATCACACCGTTCAAGAAGTCCACATAAAGTAACAGAAATCAGTATCATCAAATACTTGTCACTGAATCCCATGTATATTTGTTTTCATCATTAAAAGTTTTGCCTCCGAGTTAAACAGCTAATAGATTATGCAGCACTTCTTAATTTTCCTGAAAATTAAGAGTTGTTTGTTCAGTAGTAAAGCTCGAAAAAGAAGAATGAGTTAGTGGTGAACAAGGTCGCTGAAACAGAGTTTCTCAAAGAAAACTGATTGCCTTTGATTATTCTTTAGGCAGCATGAGATATCTGCAAGAGGCAATAGAAGGTAAAGATGGTTAGCACCACAACAAAAAGGAACTACTAGAAATCAAAGTACAATTACTATTCAAACATGGCTAAAAAATGCTACACACCCAATTTTGAAAATAGTATTACCTATATATTATGCAATGGCTCTATTATGCTTCCCTTATATTCTGCATTACTTTGTACAAAAGAAATTAACAAGCAAATATTGTTATGTAATAAACAATTCCATGACAAATTAATTACATTGTATCAAAAGGTAAACGCATACAGCTCTGAAGTATCTGTTAAATGTCTGAACTAGTCTGTATACAATTACTTCTGCGGTCTCTCACACAACCAAAAGATACTGGATTAATTACAAAACATACTATCACAGCAATATAAGCTTAATGCCATCACTCTCCTCTCACACACTGAATCAAAACCTGCAACAAACCAGACATTTTTAGGATGTTTAATTTAAATTTATTACAGTACATAGGCAGGAAAAAATCTTAAATCCTAGGATAATCCCTTAAGAGGTATTTAAAGCACCTAGAGGCAATCTGCTTAAGTCACATGCTAAAATTCATAAGACTGACCTAAGGCATTTTTCTGAAAAATAAATGCATATATTACTGCTCAGATTACAGTCTGATAGCAAATCTCAAGTAAATTCTCAAAAATCTTAAACATGTTAGTATCTACTCATATACTACATATGCCCTTTTTGAAGAAACAGTTGAATTTCAAACAATAATGACAAAACCTGGCAAGGATGTATTCTCTTGTCTGTATGTTATGTTTTGGCTCAAGGAAGAACCAGTTTTAGTAGGTAGGATCTTCCAGGCATAACTAGTGAACTTCTGGCAGCAAGTACAAAACACATGCAGAGATTTCAAATGCAAACACCGACACCGAAATCAACAAAGTTGTGTTATGGTTAGGAGTTCTAAACCAAGTTCAGCATGTGCTACCAAACTAATTTGTTTCGCTTTACTTGCTAGATTATTAAAATTGGTTTTCCTAACATAGTACTGGAAATGTTACAACCTGGCTAAACTGTAGAAGATATACATATATATTGCCTCAGTCTCAGTGAACCCTTTTATTTTTTGTTCGGTATGAATGTAATTCAAGAATTAGTTATTCCTCTGAATATAAAATCAGGACTAAACAATTAAAGGAATAAGAATTTTTGTAGTTACTTGGAGACGCTCAAATAAATATCAACTGAATTTAAAAAAACCAACTGAAATTAAACACCTGCCATCTTTAAATGAAATTACAGTACCACAAAAATTTGGCAATCAGTACTGTTCTTGACAACATACTTTCTTGTCTCTCCATGAACAATGGAAAGCTTCACTAAGAACTCATGCACACAACTTGTTCCTATTAAGTAGTAAAAGAAAGAGTATTACCGTGACATTACCTAGAGCAAAATCCCACAGAAAATGGATGTCATTCGGAAAGAATAGTTGCAAGGAGTAAAAAGAAATACTCATTATTAGGACAGTCCAACACTAAGTGAAACCCGACCAAAATAAAAGCGTGGTTTTGGGGGGGTTTTGGAGGGGCATAGGGGTTTTGTTTGTTTGTTGGTTTGGGTTTTTTTTTTTGTTTTGGTTTGGGGTTTTTTTTCTTTTTTTTTAAGTAAGCACATTTTAAATTTGAGGGCAAATCTGAAGAGGTTAAACCCCAATAGTTTCTCTATGCACTATACACTATTTTCACTGAGTAATCTAAAACAAAGACTTAAAGACAAAGTTAAAGAAGTTCTAAAACATACCAGTTTTACTCTCTTTCACAGAAATTAAACTGAATGTTGTACACAGAAAGAAAATAAAACCATATTTCATGTTTACTAATACCTGTTCTTTACATTTGCTTCTTTATCATTTATTTAATATTCAAGAAACCAAACCATTAACCTACAACTACATTATTTAGCAAAAAAAAAAAAAAAATGCAGGCAGACTGAAGCTCACAGCTCTGTGGAAATTTACTTTTTCATGACCACATACTATTTTAACAGACATGCCGAGTCTGTTCACAGGAGGAGGTGTGGCTATGAACCACAGGATTCTTTCATTGAACAGCAATTCTGTAAAATCAAAGCCCTAATTACTAAGCAGATCCTTTCATTGCTAAAGTTTAAGACAGGCCAATAAAAGTTGTAACAAGAAGGATAAGTAAAATCTCACACCAGTCAAAACCAGCACCCAGACACTGATGAAATAAATTTAAGAATGACATACAGCATACTGTCCTTTAAGTGGAATATGCAATCTGCCTGTGATATTTGTAAGATCTAGAGAATACTCCCCGTCAAAAAGTAAATTCCAAGAATACTGATTTCCAAGATTCCCCTGAAATTTAGCAAGTAGTTCTCAAACCACTAATAACCGTTTGTATTCCGCCCTGCTTAGTCCTGTAGGCCCATTACAAGCTTGGCTTTTAACGTCCAAGATTTCAGAATGCAGATGATATCACTGGCCTATGGAACCTTACCTTGCTTCATAGGAGGCTTTTTGTTTTTAAAGAAATCCTAGGACTTTATTTACAACCTCTCAAAGAACATTAACTTGGCTACCTCATCTTAAACTCAAATTTTGAAATACTGTCACCATTTTTGCATAATTTGAAATGGACAAAATCTCAGCTCAGACAGAACTTTTTGATTTTCTGATTCATTCATTGCTAATACATTAGTAATGCAGCAGAATAGCTCCTTCTGCTCAGACATATGCCAAAGCACCCTTCTCACCACAGGTACCAGCATGTAACTTTCAGTCAGCCAGAACAATTAACGTAGCTTCATAGACAGCATTTTAATTTTCGATCTTGATTGTATTTGAAATATAAAAATCAAATGTCAAAAAATCATCAGCAGTTGCAGCAGTTATGACTTCTCTAGAATTACTGATCATTTTTCCTCAGCTATGTGGTACTTTTTGGCAAAACTCCAAAAGGTATTTTTTTTTTCAAAATGGAGTGTGCATCTTGGGTTGTTTTACTCCTACCTGAGGAATAATCAACACCTTTTTTTCCTCAGAGGAAAAGCCAGATGGGAGGGCAGAAGTGGCCAGCTACTGTGCCCAGTGAGACACTGGTAACAGGCAAGCCCAGAAAAAGCTTCACCCAAGCAGACTGACAACAGTCTAGAGACAGTGACAGAAAAATGTGGGGAAGGGAGGTGCAGAGCAGTTAAGTAGCCTGGAGCAGATGAGTTTAGAAGTATGAGCCTCTTGTTAGAAGAGTCTGGAAAAAGAGAAAGAAGGTCGAAGACATTTAAATGAAAGTCAGTTGAGATGATGAGAGAGCAGTTGGAATAAGTAGGGCTATGGGTAACTGGAAACAGAAGAATTCTGGAAGATGACTCTGGAGAAGAGTTCCATGACAGAGGGAAAAATCAAAAGCTGCAGGTCTAGGGGCAGAAAACCCTGATGCCTTCCACAGGCTCTGTGCATCAGGGACAGCTGAGTCAGGAGGGGTCTGAAGACATCATTGTTTGTCCTCCAGCCTAAGCAAGATCCTAAAAGACAGACTCTTTACTTTTCCTCTCGCCTCTCCCAGCTACTTCAAAAATATCTCTAGGCCCTTCCACAATGCTTTTGCCTCTGCTTTTAGAGATAATAGGCTTGGATTACTATATCAATAACTGGTGGATCTTAAACTGATATATCAACACACCTACAAGACATTCTACAAAAAAAACCTACTAGAATAATTTTAAAATGTATTTAGAAGGAAGCTTAAAATTGTATGTTCCTGCTTTGTACCTAAAATGTTTTAGTTTTACTTGGCTGAGGGAAGGGGTTTGTTAAACAGCTTTATCTTCCAGGATTCTTAGGGCTGTTCATTAAAAATATTCTCATTCAAACATGCTACAGGCTGTAGTACCTTACTGACTCTCCAAATACATCTTAACAAAACTATTTCAAAAAAATAATATTACAAATAATCCACTATATAAATTTTTATGACTCCTTCTGCAAGGTATAGCTGGTAACATGTTTCTGGGTTGAAAAGGACTCTGAAAAAAAATAAAAGTGAACATCTCAAACATTAAGTCAGAAGTAAAACATTCATCTTCCCATTTGCTACCTGAACCATGCCATTCTCAAAAGATCCCTCTTAGCTTGGAATAACCAGCTCCCGTCTTTTCAAGTGGCCTTCAACACCTAGCACAGCTCCTACAATACCTCCACCTCTGCAGCAACCTTCCCTTTTGCTTTTAACTCCCTTACTGAAGCTTAGCATTCTGATTCAGAGTGCCTTTAATTCTTACAGTACTAATTTTCCTGTTTACACCAAATGGTTCATGTCTGAGCTGTAATTACTGATTTCATCATATTCATTGCTCTTTTTGAACCATAAAAATACTGAAGCTGACTCTGCAATTTAAGGTAAAAACTGCTATTATTACCATTCAATTATAATACAAGCTACACCTACATCTATACAAACACAAATATGGTCAGTACTGGTACATAAGAAGAACATGGACCTGTTGGAGTGTGTCCAGAGGAGGGCCACGAAGATCATCAGAGGATTAGAGTAACTCTGCTATGAGGACAGGCTGAGAGAGTTGGGGTTGTTCAGCCTGGAGAAGAGAAGGCTCCGGGAAGATCTCACAGCAGCCTTCCAGTATCTGAAAGGGGCCTACAGGAAAGCTGGGGAGGGACTTTTTACAAGGGCAGGTAGTGATAGGACAAGGCATAAGGCTTCAAACTGAAAGAGGGTAGATTTAGATGAGATCTCAGGAAGAAATTCTTTACTGTGAGAGTGGTGAGACACTGGAACAGGTTGCCCAGAGAGGCCCATCCTCTGGATGTGGAGGGCCCATCCCTGGAAGTGTTCAAGGCCAGGCTGGATGAGGCTTTGAGCACTCTGGTCTAGTAAGAGGTGTCCTTGCCCATGGCAAGGGGGTTGGAACTAGATGATCTTTACGGTCCCTTCCAACCTAAACCATTCTGTGATTCTATGATTCCATGATACATTATGTGGAAATGCATACAGTGATTTCCTCCATACCCAACAGCATCTTGTGCTATTCTTGCAACACCCAAACACTGCTTGAAAAACAATTTCCTGTTCAGATATGATCAAAAAAATCAGTTCATAAAAATAAGACAAAATAATTGCATTTGAAGTTCACAAGTGGGACAGTGTGTGAACTGTAGCCTCTTTTTGTCAGGGGAAAAAAAAACAGCTATACCTGCTTTGAGGACCTCAAATATTTTCCTTCTGGCTTACAAACTTACATGAAAACTACAAGCAAAAAAATTTAGATTTAAAAAAATAACGATGCAACTATAACACAGAATACCTAATTTCATGTCAGAACTCTTCAAGTGTGTAAATCTGTTTCTTAAGCCAGTTCAAAACTGTAAAAACACTCTCAATTCTGACCTTTTGCTGTATCTTTTCATTTCAATTTTCGCTAGGGTGACCTTTGTTTTGTAAAATCTTATTTTCTACAAATAAAATCAGAAATTGTAGAGGTACTGAAATACAAGAAAAAAGACTGGTTAAATCTACAATCTAATGATAAATTATAACTACAACCATGGGATATTTAAATATCAGCTAAGATAACAATCAGAGATGTTACTGGAGCTCAACAGAAGTGGAGGAAATGGTCTACAGAACATTGGTTTCAGTTTAAACCTAAATTAAAAAGCAAAACGGCATACAATTGTAAAAGCTCTGTATCATACTTTGAATAAGTTTGGGTGATAGCCCTGGCACACTAACCAAGCTCCTGTATGGGAAAAGGCCTGCAATTTCACTTAACTTCTTTTTAAACAGACACGGTATTTCACCTCCTGATTCCAATTGCTTTACACAGTATTTCAAGGAGCTAATAAATGGCTGCTAAATTCTGTCCAAAAGTTGTTACACCAGCACAAGATGAAAAATACAGAGTTTGTAAAACATTTCTTAAAACTCAGAATATAACATTCACGATGGTATATTAAAACGAACTCTGAGTGAATGTAACAAAATACGAATCTGAAGAACTGAAACTCTAGAACCTTTCATTTCTGTGATCTGCTTGCTACCCCTAGGCTGGATTTGCAAGTTATTCACTGGCATGACAATATTCAACTCCATCTGTTAAAAAAACACTAAGCCCACTCACAAGGTGCTGTACCAGTTTCAACAGGGCATACGCACCAAACAGAGATGTGTTTTTTAAAAGTGACACCTTCTGCCAAAAAGATTATTCTGATGGCACATGGTGCCAAATCAGGCCCACATGTTTCAGTATGTGATATACATTGTGCTCCAGAATCCACAATTTCCTGCTATCCCACTGATAGCAAACTCATACAAAAAGTCATTAATTTCTTTAAAATGTCTTTCTGAAATATAAGAGGGTTAAAAGCCAGTGTCTGGTACTGCCTGAGCAACGGAAATCCATCCTCACTTGATCTCATGCTCCTATATCACAGTTACTCTCATCTTTACTGTTACTGTCTCCCTTCCCGACAGAAAGGTTACAAATACTAAAATAAATAAATAAATAAATCTTTAGGATAAAGAACTCAGACAATGCAGCAATGAAACCAATTCTGCACCTCTAAATCCTACAACCTGCTGCACTGCAGTTTTGACATATGTAAGAATTTTAAATTGGTAGTAACCTTCCTATTTAGAAATTACTAGCCAGCAAGACAAAATGTAATGAACTTGGGTTTACAAATACTCAAAGGAAAAGTAGCTTGCCACATTCTTAAATACTCTCTGATCTATCAACCAATTCTGTAAGTAGTAACAGAATTAAATTACTTAAGTCTGGTCTGAAAAGCTCACTTAAATTGATTTACAACTTGGGTAAACCAAGGAAACCCAGTCTACTTCTACGTCAAGATCTCCAAGAGAGGCGGTCAGCAAGAGAAGCTTTCTCAAATCAGATGCTAAAAAAAACCAGTAGCAACACACTGCTGCAGCTCTAAAGCAAGAACTCTCTTTTACTAAACATGATCTCTTACAGGTAGCTTTCATATAGATATCCTTGAGACATAAACTGCAACATTAAAAGCAATACAAACAATAATGAAAAACACTCTAGGATTTGATATTTCTATATCGCTGTCACTCTGACACTTCTAGCTTTCCCCACATAGCAGAAAAGTCACTTCCATGATTTTATGTTCCCCAAATATACCACCTCTCAACAATATTTTTTTTTTCCTAATTGCTCACCCTTCCTTACTTCTTTGTAGCCTGCAGGAAGTACTTTTAATAGTAAAGAAAGCCTGAGCTCTAGCTAAGCCTTCATACTGAGCATTTTAATGAGTCAGTCTGCACAGGACATCACACTCGGTGCTTTCCTAGAACTCACTGTCAATATTTGGAAACTAAAAACATGGTTTTTACCATGCATTTAGTCATCCTTCAGGAAGGCAAGTAAACTGTCTTCCTGTATGCTGTTAAGGCATCTCCACTTTTTATAGGGGGGAAAAAAAGAAAAAATAAAATAAAAAAAATCACTAACTTATCAAACCTTGATATTAGTTGGAATATAGTCCTAGCCTGGGATTTTCAAAGCAGATGAAGAAAATAAGATTCACCACTGAACCGAAATCACATAATTAATACTCCTAGACTATTCTAAAAATCCCAACCTTCATTTTTCCATATCCTGAAAATGACAAACTATATACATATATGAATTTATAATACTGCTTACCCTTCAGCAAAAGCCTGTAATTTGTTCTCTGTTGCACACCAAATACCTTTAACATCAAAACAGAAGACATTTGACTAGAAAACTATTAAATATTCAAAGTCGTTTTCTGCTATAGGTTGAGTTGAACATGACTTGAGTTGCACAGTGCCAGCTTCCAATTTAGAAAGCTATTTAGAAGTGTTATATAAACACAAGAGAAAGTAATTTTCTCCAAGTATTTGTACAGTAATTCCTCAGAGGAACAATAAGTAAGAAAACAGAACCAGAAGACACCTGCAAGTATTCATAACTGGCAGATTTACAAACATGAAACATCCCACATACTTGTTACAAAAGTCATTTCAATGACGGCTGTTACACCTGCTACCAAGGGCAGCTCTAACGAACTAAGGACAATCAAATTATTAGAGGGTAGTGAGAGGATTGTGTAGAGACTAAACCAGAAAGACAAAACTGGCTAAAGTTAACGAGGGACGTGTAAGGCTTGTTCTAGCAACGCAAAGTGAAAATACTAGTCCATTAGCTAGTAGGAAAGATTTCATGAAAGATTCTCTAACCTCTTCTACAAAAGTAACTTTTTGGCTTTTAAAAAAATGATAGTTACGACCAAATATTTAACACTAATAATCCCAGGGTAGGAATGCAAATCAGAATACAGAAAATATACTGAGATGAATTTGAGTCCTTCAACTAAGCATGGCCCATAGAAACGCACAAAACACTGCAGAGTAGCACAAACATCCGAATCACTAGCTACCACCTAAGAGTTTATACCACTCAAAAAATTGTTATGTGAGATTAGTATAGAGAGTACAGACAGCGTCCTAAAACACCATATTTGTAAGAACAGTGTCTACACTGACAAGTAGTCTAGGCCAACAGGAACAGAGCTGTGGAGTGAATAGATGCTGTTGAGAAGCTGACATCCACATCATCCACATTTCAGGGGAATACTGTTTGGTTGGTTATTTTGGTTTGGGGTTTTTTTTGTTGTTGGGGGTTTTTATTGGTTTTATGGGGGTTGTTTGTTTGTTTTGTTGGGTTTTTTTAAAACACATAGAGCTAGCTCTAGTCCAAGCCTGTGGATTAAATGCTCATTTGCAGCTAGACAGCATTAGAGATGCTGGTGGAGCATGCTTTCCAGCTTAGTGTTATCCAAAAGGAATCCAGTTTGCATGCTCAGAGAGCTCCACGAGGTGAATCAAAGCACAGTGTGGAAACAATTGCATAATTCACTTTGAAAGTGCACATCTGAAGCAATATACTACTGTGGAGTCACGCTGAGATGACCATTCAGGTGTGACAAAGTTAGAAGACATGATGGTTAAATGGCCTAAGAACCTTGATAAATTAAAAGCAAGTATTTTAAATAGGAAAGTAAAAGATGTTTGCAAATGAGGAAGTTCTAACACTGTTGAAAAGTAACACACAAGAAAAAGAAGAGAATAATACTTCAGTATGTAAGGGGCCCTAACTGGCAGAATAATGGGAAAAATACAGAAAAGCACTTGAGAATTAGTTTAACCAGGAATCAAATTATAAATAAAAAAGTGGTAGGGGAACATTAAAAGACAGACAGCATCTGGGAACAAAGTAGTCAGAGTATTATATGTACAAAGTAAACAGTAAACGTACTACTGCGATAGGCACTGATGAAGATTCTCAGCAAGAATACTCTGCCCAGTTTGGGCACCATAGTTCATTAAAAAGCTACTGTAGAGAATCCAGGTCAGAAACAAAGTTGCCAAGAGATTTAGAAAATTACTTATAAGCAAAGTTAGAAAGACCTGGGTTTGTTTACCCAGGTTAAAGAATAGTTGAAATTTTCTTGTAGGTTAAAAACCCACAACAAGCAAACAAAAAAAATAATTTGCCCTTGTCGCGGGATGGAAGTATCAGACTCAGTTATGATTTAGCAGCAGTTCAGTTTTATTTGTGATTTGAGGCAGATCAAGAGATTGAGTTTTAGCAGCACTTAATCATTAACTGATTTAAAGATTTGCAAAGTGATTTGACTAAATAAATGAACAGCGACTTGATTACAGATTCGAAGATGACAAGATTCACACTAACTTACTATAAGGTATCCCAAACCAATGCGTATACATATGAGAGCAAAGCACAGATTTCACATTAATGTATATACATATAAACAAAGCATATGAGCACGCACACACACATGCACNTGGACCATGTGGCCACGATCCATATGTTGTCAGGAGTGACTGATTATAGTTATTATCTTCAAATGGTAGGAGCCATGGCAACCAGGTACACTAAGGGGTTGCCGTAGTGTTCTAGTCCATTGCTCTCCACCCTTTCTTCCTTCAATGTTAGACCATTATGTATTGTTCTGGTCATGGTATTATGTCGTGGTTTGGGCCAGACTGGCCCAATCCGGTGGAACCACAGATGCTCGCTCCCTCTTGCCACTACACTGAGGAGGGCAGTTGATGCCGGCACAAGCGGCGGTGGTGTGGCCTTTGCTGCCGGCTGCAGAGTGGGTGGTGCAGGCGGGGGCACGGGTTTGGCCGGGGCTGGTGGCGTGGGGG
>VYXH01012758.1:61343-75793 GCA_013397275.1 Burhinus bistriatus
AAAATACCATGAGCAGTCCACTCTTGAAAGATCAGCTGTCAGCTTAGCCCATCATAGTTTGTTCCAACATCATGTTCTAGAACTCCCTACTATATATGTAAAAAAAACCAACCAAACCAACCAAAAACCAAACAAACAAACCCAACCCAACCAATCCAACCCACCCGCCCAAAAAAACCCAACAAAACAAACCTAAAAACCAACAACAAAAAAACCCCCACCCACAACCCAGTAAAGGACTGTGCAGAAATTATTTTTAAATTTAAGAGACTTACCTCTACACGTTTGAAATTCCACAGGATTATAAACCGTGAAGCCATACATCTACTAATGCTACTATTATCTCATCAATGCTTCTAAATACTTAAAGGGAGGGTGCCGGGAGGATGGCACCAGTCTTTTTGCAGTGGTGCCCAGTGATAGGACAAGAGGTAACAGGCACAAACCTGAACATAGGAAGGTCCATCTAAACATGAGGAGGAACTTCTTTCCTTTGAGAGTGGCAGAGCACTGGAACAGGCTGCCCAGAGAGGTGGGGGAGTCTCCGACTCTGGAGACATTCCAAACCCGCCTGGACGCCATCCTGCGCAACCTGCTCTAGGTGACCCTGCTCTGGCAGAGGGGTTAGACTGGATGATCTCGAGGTCCCTTCCAACCCCTGTGATTCTGTGATTATAATCCTAGATTTCAATGACAATATTCCTTGCATTATATGTTAATAGATTCCCTAAATCCTTGCTAAAGATCACTTGGTCAGTGAAACAATGAAATTCACTGGCTCTGCAACATGTTATAGTTATTTTTAAAAGATATGGGCAGGTTAGGCTAGAAGTAGTTTTAATTTCTCAGGCAAAGAAGATCGAGAGCTCATCACTACCATGATTATTACAGTTCTCTCAGCATGTTTGTACAACCTTGTTATCCAATGGTATGGCATATTTATAGCTTACTAAAATAACAGATCATCACTTGTCAGTTGTTGAAATACAGAAGGAACAGATAGCACATTTCTTAAGAAAGTACTTTTGGGAATGAGGAGGTGTGAATCCTGTCTGAGAACACACTATTTGCTTATCCTCATCTTCCCACTCCTCAGGCATTTCAAATGGCAGTTGGGGGAGCAAACATTTCTCCCAGTTAAGTGATAAAAGAATTCTTTCACAGGCACCAAATACACTGATTTTTATACTAAAAATACATTTTGTTGCCTTACACTGAAGTTATCAAAAAGTTAATGCCTGCTTCTGAGAAATCCAGTAAACCACACTTCATCCAGCTACAACTTTACGTTCTAAAATAGCTACATGAGGTATGTTTTTTCATGCTACAGACCCTACCTTTCCTAATATACAAGCCTACCTTTCCTTCTTCAGCCTATTCCTTGGTAATTCAGTTGGAAAAGACTGAAATCCTTTTTTGCAAATCTATATTTGTAAAATTATAAAATCACTTTTCATCTTCTTCAGGCTGATCTCCTCAAAAAATATTTTTTACTTCATCCAGAATATCATTAGATGTATTTATACATCAAACCTCTCATTTCGACAAGAGCCTACAGATTAATATAATCATTGTGCATTATTGTTAATCTGCAGGCTCCTTGTGGGCACCTAACAAATATAATTACAGTGACTGTTGAATTTTCTCCTTTCAGAAAACAGAACACTTCACAAAGCTTCATATTATTTTTAAGCATAAGCTTTTTACACCCTATTCACCTTTAGCATTTCTATGGTCTATGCTGTTAGTCAGAGCTTCACACGCATCTGCTTGGTTTCATCCTGTAGGACTGCCTACAAGGTAGGACTTAATGTAACTCTAAAACACAGAACCTATCTCTGATTGCTCTTAAGTAACAACAAGGGAAACAGACACCTGGGCAAACACCTGCATTCTAACAGGTAAGACTATAAGACTCACCTTTGCAGCAGCTGGTGAGTCGTGAGATGTGGCTTATATAATGACTCCTTGCTTAAAGGTTTAACTTACTGGCCAAACGACTGAAACAGGTCAGTTTCAGTGTTGTATTCTATACTGTTTTACCTCAAATCTTTTTGCAAAAATATACTCCTAACATTGTTCCTGTCTATGTTCCTAAAGTCTACAGAATTACACCAGTAACAACCTCAAATTATCTGTCTGAAATACTTGATCCTGAAGTGCTTATACTGCAGGCAAAGAAAGTAAAAATTTCTTGGGTTTACTTCTTTGATGTTATATGCTTAACATACTGAATCAAGATACCAGAAGTATTTCCAGACCTTTCTGAATTAGGGAAATATTGCTTAAAATATTGCTCTAATTTCGATATAAGCTAGTTTTCAAGAATTTGGGCTACAACGCATTACTACATTTTACTAGAGCATTCAATTTGGCATCAGATTCTTTTTCCAGGTTAAGTCAATTGCAGTAGGTACAAGGAAATACACTGTTTGGGGACTTTCATCCAATTCCTAAATATACCTAACTATAAGCAAAACAGCTAATTAATTCTTATCTTCCAGAAGCTGTAGAATTAAGCACATCTAGACTTATTTTTATATGGGAAAAACTCATTCTTTGCAGACCTATCTTGTTTCATTGTTGTTATATAAATCATAACAGACATAGATGAAGAGAAGAAATTTTCAGAATACCAAAAAATAATCACCCCCCAAAATAAAAAAATGTTTGTTCCAGAAACTTTAAAGATTGAAAAATATCTGTGACTCAAACTGACTCCTCTTTTGCCCACTACTTCTTATCTTCTCTAATTTTCAAAATAGGTTAATTAACCAGATAATGCGAGATAATTACTTGTGTAGTTTTGGAAGCAAAACAGCTGATCCAGACAAAACCTCAAGTTAACCCCAAGCAATACATACTGTAAGGCAAGCTTTTAAACTGTCAGGCCACAAGAAGGAACTGTCAAGTGGAAGGACATCTACAGTTTGTCTAGTGATGAATTACAGTTCCACAAGCAAAAAGTACTACTTCAGAGGAAGAGTCAATGTCAAAAACAGAAAACGGTTTTGCTTCCTTCTACCTTCCTTCCAATTACTTTAAATTCACAAACCAATGAAGGATATGATTGAACACTTCAGACAATCCTCATCTAGAACTGACAGCTATTGTCACTGGGGATGACTTTTCCTAATAGCTGGTTTGATAGTCAGGCTTTCAGACATTCGATTCACAGTAAGTTAGGTTAAGGAAGATAAGCATGTGGTCTATGTTAAGGAAGATGAGCACGTGGTCTCTGGTGGACAGTAAAATGCCATTCTGATGTTGGTTATACTTATTATCTGTATAAACATTTATTGTTTGTACTGTCATTATTGCTTTTACAGTAAAGGTTCCTTTCCGCTCAAAGGGCAAATATTACGTACCAACAGAAATTAGTCTGTCAAATCACAGTGCGAGTTTTTTAAAAGCTCAAAGGAAAAGCTGCATTGACTATTTATACTACTTAGCTAGCTAAGAAAATATTTACTGAATAAACATGAACTTCAGGAGATATTAATGCTTTGATATTGTTGCTAGTTACTGCATACTGTAATGATATTTCACAGGATCTCAAAGTACAATCTGATGAAGCTTTACTTCAACTCTATGACCAGATTTAATGAGGAAGGAAGGGAAATTTTTAAGGGGAGGAAAGCAAGTAATTCTTAAATGGCTTCCTAAATTCTTTAGGCCCAGAATAGTCCCTATTATACAAGTATAAATAGGATGAGAGGTATTTCTTTCAAGAACTCTTCAAAAAGGTTAATGTCTCCTCTCTACCAGAACAAGCATGAGGAACTGGGTATATGAAGGACTTAGGCCTATATATTAAATCTGACTCCGACCTGCCACAGGAACATTACTGATGTCCTTCTGCAAGGACAACCATTGCTGGTACAATTCCTACCTTTACGCATAAAAGGCAACATGGAAAAGCGTTAACATTTTTCCCCATCTGTACAATGTTATCAGGGAGAAAAAGTGCACCTGCCATCCCATCTGTCTTCTCTTCCAGTCTTGTCTTCACTATTCTCTCCCTGTACCTTGCAACACGTTCAGTGGTAGAAGTGTCAGAGATGCACCAGACACATCATGTGATCCAGCTGTAAGAGCTTCCTACATGCACAGACAGACTGGACTCAAGGGCATGAACTTGTTATTTTACATGGTTTTTTTTCTTTCTCTCTCCCCCCTCCCCCCCTTTCAGAAAGTAACTGTAAAGGCAGAAAGGAGTACAAAGGCATCCATTTGGTTCAAGAGATAGGCTGATCAATACTTTCCTGATTACCATCATTTGCAATAGATACAATAACCTTTCAGAAACAAACCATGTACCTCTCAGCTGCCAACATCTCTGTATAGCCAAGCAAGAGGAAGCTCAACTACTCTTCAGCTGGAGACCCCATACTTTCATTAGTAGTTTTCTAAATATACTTTTTACTTTAAGATTATGAATATCAAAACTGAAACTTCCCACAAGAACGTGTAAGTAGTCTTCCTACCGCCTGGGAAAATTTCTGCTTAAGGGGAAAAATGTAAAGAGTGAAGACAGCAGCTTGGTAGTCTGGATCACTGGGACATGTGAAACAGACTGAGGTCCCTTCACACCGACACAAACACAGGACTTGAGCCTTTGCCTCCTTCACCCTTCATGACCCATGAACACTGCACTCCTAGCTGTATAGAAACACTACAGCATTTCACTTTTTTTAGTCTGGTTTTTCACAAGTTTTCAAAAGGTTTTGGATTTAGCCTCTGGAAAGCTAAAATTTGTTTGAACTATAGCTACTTTCAATATATGACAAAACCATTTTCTACCAGTGTTATTTTCACAATAACATAGCAGTCAGTACGCTAGCCACATGTTCACAGCACTATTTTAAGGACTGTGTCTTAGAAAGTTCTTGATGATTGTTTACAGAGTCAGAAATGGAAAACCTCCTACTTTAGTACTATTTCTCAACAAATGCTTTCACTGCTATAACAAAATACCATTCAGTTTAACTTTTCTGCTAGAACCACAATCACTAGAATGCATAATAGATAATTACGTGTGTTTATTATTGATAAATTACATTGTCCATTGGTTCTTTACTATAAATACTGAAATAATACTTTTTGGTTTGATTTTTTTTTTTTTTTAAACAGAAGAGTAGTCTTACTTTCTGTAGCAAGCCAAATATCTACCACAAATCTTAAAAATAGTTGCATTCACAATTTCCACCTAGACGAAAAGAAGTTTCTTCTCTGAAAAGTGAATGTAAAAGTGACATAAAGCTACATATTTGTTCTCTCTCAGTGCCTCTGCATCAAGTGTGTTCAGCTTAAAAACAATTGTTTTTATCGTGCCTGGCTCTGAAGGCTTATCTAAAATCTCCATATTAAGCTGTGCTCTTTTCTGCTACACATAGTAGCAAAAAACAATCTCCTAAGTAAATTACAGCCTTACGTGAAAAGAATTCTGCTGAGATGGACTCTTTATAGGTGACAGGAATAACAAAACTGTAGTTATCAATGAAGACATTATTCACTTGTTTTGCAGAACATAAATTACCCACATTGATGGCACCTGGAAGGGAAGAAAGTCCACATTCAAAACTCAAAGCAAGCTTGCAAAGTTAGCAACTCTTACTTCATAAATTAAACACAAAAGTTTAGACTTGTAATGCTGTTTCAACTATCCATGTTTAAATCAAGCTGTTGTAAAGATCAGAAATTGAAATTTACATTCAGTTTGCCTCCTCCAAGCAAGAAAATACATATTCTTCAAAGTGCTTACATTTTCTCATTTTTATCTGGATACCATAACAAGCAAGTCTATATTTGTTAGAATATTGAAAAATTTTTCCTTTTTTTTTTTAATCACAATCTATCTGAAAATAATGTCTCATTGTGAGTGATGCAGCAGTAACACAGAGAAGTATTTCTCATTTACTGCAACTTAGTTCAAAAGTACTCAAAAAATACTCAAGATACTCAAAAGTAAGACACAGAGCACTGGCATCTGGTCCTCAGAACTGGCTACTTCACTCTGCAAACCTGCATTGAATTACTAATGTAGATGTAACCAGTATGGAGAAGAATTCTGCCTAGTAGTAAGGATTACTAGTAATTTGTAGGGAGTTCTCATCCTCTGTACAATACAGGAGTTTTCAGATTGGCCTTACAGGTTCTACCTGATTTAGCAAAGAGTAAACAGAACAGGAGCAAATCTGTTTGCAAAAGAACCAATTTCTTAAGAAGCGAGCATCCACGCTATACACATATTGGATGGGTGACTACTTAAGACAAGTTCTAGTCTGGTCCCAAGACTTAATACCTACTAGCAGTCAGATTGCATTTTCTATGCTCTTAAAGCACATCTTTTGGTTTCATTTCATCCCCCATGAATCAAGCTTGTGAGAACATTCCACAATGTGAATGAACACTGAGTGGGAGCACGTACGTGATCCCACAAAACTAAAACACTGTGATCCCACAAAACTAAAACACTGATATGGATGCATCCACAAACTACCAAAAATAACAATGACAAATTATACTGGGGAGAGGACTGAAGTTTCAAACAGCATTGGCAAGTACTTTTAAAGAAACTATGAATACACTGTTCTTACAAATCCAGATTGTAGCCTCTGGTTATGGGATAGAGACTGTGATTCTGTGACTTTGCCAAAGAGGGAACGCTTAGCTTTGGGGCATTTTGACCTTAAAATATTGCCTGCACGTAAGTTATGATGTTCTAAACATATAAGTACTGCTGAATTACAAATTCCCTAGCTTTGTCACATTTGCATAATATGTCTTTAAAACAGTGTGGTTACTCCCATAGAGAAGAGGTAATGACCACACCCATACAAGAAAGCTGGAGAGGGACTTTTTACAAGGGCATGTAGTGATAGGACTAGGCATAATGGCTTCAAACTGGAAGACGGTAGATTTCGATTAGATTGCAGGAAGAAATTCTTTACTGTGAGGGTAGTGAGGCACTGGAACAGGTTGCCCAGAGAAGCTGTGGAGGCCCCATCCCCAGAAGTCTTCAAGGCCAGACTGGATGAGGCTTTGAGCAATCTGGTCTAGTAGGAGGTGTCCTTGCCCATGGCAGTGGAGTTGGAACTAGATGATCTTTAAGGTCCCTTCCAACATAAACCGTTCTATGATTCTATGATATTCTGCTGCTAGAAGAGTATCTTTCTTTAAATACACTACTGAAATAGTTGCGCTTTGTAAGTTACATATTTTCATGCAGTTCACACCTTACACAGTCCCATTATCTGTTCTGCCCTTTGATTCCAGAAGGCACAGGAGTGAGCAGAAAAATGAATTGTGAAAGAATAGCAAATTAAGCATGATAATTCATAACCCATTCCTTCAATAAGTTGCAACATACAACTAAAACGGAGGTATAATAAGTTCAGCAGCTGCTAATAACTGGATAATTGACCTTGGAAATTCCCACTTCAACTAAGCTACTTATCTATTCCCAAGTTTCTCAGTAGACTGTAACTGTTCCACATAGCTAGTTGTTGTAAGTTCCAGGACAGTATTTACTGTCGTTAAACCAAATGCTTATACATTTCCAGCATAAAAAAAAAACACATCTGGAAAGGACAACCAGAATTCAGGAAAAATATTTCATTCCTAAAGAGACTGAGACATACACACATCTTTCTACTACACATTAAAAAGGGAAAAATAAAACCATATCTTATGCTGACAACAATAAGATACTCAAAATATAATACTGTTATTCTGCAGTCTGGCTGCCTACAGAAAAATAAAGACATCAGAACACTGGTAATTTATAATAATATAGGATTAGGAAAAAAAAAATGATGCTATTTCTTCCCTACAGATTGGATTCCCCCTCCCATATCATAATGGGGTATCTTTGCTTTTTTCAACTATTCCTTCCTGCAACACAGGAAGTTTTTAAATTAATTTGCATGATCAAGTGCTTCTCAAGCCCACAAGGCTTAGGCAACAGAATATACTCAGAAACAATAAAAGCTGATTTCTCTCATGGAACAAATAATGCTGGCTTCCATAAGCCTGCTATTTTCCAGTGCACTGAATACAAGAAGTCTCAAGGTTACACTTGGCCCAAAATCCTCAAGAAGTCACAAACAGCTGCTTTATCATGTATAGTTCAAAGAATAAAAAAGAAACACTGTCTTCTTCCCAATCGTTACTCTTTGCAGCTGTGTAATTTCCTATCATTCCATCTGGATATAGAAACAACATTTTCATCCATGAATCCACTGTTCCAAAACCCTGCTTTACCATGGACTCCAGAAAATACAGAGAATGTATCCCAGGCTTCTTAGTCCTTATATGACACATATGATTTCTTCTTGTACACCAACACCACAGGTGTTAACTGGTACCTAATAACAGGTTATAACAGCCTTGTTCCATTTTTTTTTTTTGTCTGTCACACAGTATCATCACAATGTACAAGTGAAGAACGCTAAGAAAATTAATAATGATCAGTTACCTAGACAAGCCAGGTTGCAATCTTTGTGAATTTTATGAAGGCAAGAGGCAAGCCTATGCAGGTGATATGGGTAATCTTTTACTAATAACTGTGTACCAGCAACATACATGCCTAGCAGGCTTTCCTGAGACACAAAGTTACAGATAGTTGACTTCTTTCCTCAGCTTTCTCACATTTCAAAGCCCTAACAAACTCGCAAAGGAAAGGCGAAGCATGCCTAAGGTGTTAGTAAATCCAACCCATGTAACAGAGCCAGAAAAAACAGGAACGGTGGGCTAACTAAAGGACACAGTAGTAGACAGTAATAGATAAAGTCTCAAAGAATCAGAGTTAGCGTAATTCTTTTACAACTATATAGAAATAGAGGTTCCATTGCAGGTAACTAAAACACTTACTGCATATTGCATTTGTTAAGTCAGGAGTTAACAGCAATCAGTCAAACACTGTAGTGCTGCTTTCTCAGATTTATCATCCAATCTAGCTGCTCTTATTTTGTGACTATCACACTGGCTAAAACCCACCATGAATTGTTAGCCAGATCCAGTAGTCACTCATTTACTGGAAAGGAGACTGAAGAGGCAAAAGACAGGTTAACAAATCGCTTGTAGGATTTCTGAGGTGATCCATTTCCTGGTCTTCTAAATTTCATCAAGCTGAAGCAAGAAACATCAAGATAACTATTCTAGTGTGGGGGATGCATCATCCTTCAGGAATGACATAAGATCTTCAACAGCCACATAGGGAAATCAGTTCCACTTGCTCCCTGAATCCAACTCAATTTGATAACCTACATCAGAGGTCTGCTAAGGGGTAAACTTTTTCAGTGCAGAATTTTAGCTACTCAATTCCCAAAATGGCATTACCAACTACTTCCAACAGAAGCCCAAAAGAATTTGAATATTTACAGAACATTGCCTGAACCAGCAGCACACTTCAAAGAATAACAAATTGTCCACGATAAACTAATCATCATGGTCATAGAGTCCACAGATTTGAAATCCACCATTAGAGCAATCATTTACAGAGAAGAGATCTGGTCAGATAATCTTACTCAGATAGCTAATGACCTCTGTGGTTACAACAGATGTTCAGGAATGTTTCTGATTATTTATGCAAATTCCAGAAAAAAACGAGTTTCATCTAAGAAAGCTGTAGCTTAAGCACTCCAGTTGTGTGTGATAACCAGGGATACTCAAAACTAGCAACCCATGCTATATACTCTCATAGAGAAGCATGTGGTACACTCAGAGTTGTGATGGACATTCTGATCAAAACTACCCGATATCCATGCTAGAGTTTCATTTATACCTAAAGCAGTTGGACAAGAAAGCTATCACTTAAGTTCTAGATATGAGATGACCAGCTCCAAGACAAACAATTGATATGTGTTAGCAGATTTTACAAGTTCAGTATATACAATACGTATCACCCAATACTAGCAGTAAATTTACTTTCTCTCAAACAGCTTAGGTATACTTTCACAGTAACAGACACTTCGTGGGCAGCAGGCTTTTCATCAAAAATAAAGCTCATTCCTCTGAACTACAAATACCATTGCTCTAGTACCTCCTTTATTTCACCACAAGTAATAATGAAAAACCCCAAAAGGGAAAGAAAAAGGGGAATGGAGGAAGGAAACAAAAAAAACCTGTACCTGAAATGAAGAAGAGATAAACACTCACAACTGCTAACAAATCATCTTTCTTGCAACCTCCCCTGCACTCCTGCAATGATTCTGCATGGGAACATGCTAAAACAACCTGCTGTGTGTGAGGAATAGTCAGGGTCACAGACTAGCAGAAAATTTTTGAAGTTAACTTCTCTATGCATTGTCCGAGAGATTTAAATCTATTTTGTACAATGTTATTGAAGAATACAGAAAAGGCTCTACACTCAGCTTTCTCAGTTAATAATGTAGACAAGTATATAATGGATTTCACATATTCCATGAGAGAGAAACTGGGTCTGAGTTCATCTTTACAATCTCCCTATATATCTGTTTCC
Source organism: Burhinus bistriatus (assembly GCA_013397275.1). Lineage (NCBI taxonomy): Eukaryota > Metazoa > Chordata > Aves > Charadriiformes > Burhinidae > Burhinus > Burhinus bistriatus. Next base: position 71,827 of record VYXH01012758.1, read on the forward strand.
CTTTTCAAAGAACACAAAATAGCATGTATGTCACGAACCTTGAAGACGTACTATATGAAAGCTGCTTTTAAACCAGAGCACTTCATCTGTTTTGAACATGGGATATGGATGGAAAGAGACAGAATTGAGAAGAAACTTAATAAAAAGGAGAGACAGCACAAGATTTTCCAGCAACAAACTTCTACACAAAAATACAACTGTTGTCAAATAACTATATATAAAAGAAGAGATAGCTTGTACTGTGCTGTATGTTCTTCTAAGATTTCTAGTGCCATGGTATGATTTTAGAAACCTGGGTAATCTTATGATTTAAGTTACAATTTCATTAATGCTTTCCTATACTAGAGATAACTCTAGTTTCTGAGGCTGGTAATTTTTCTCCAAATGCTGGGATCAAGGTGGGGCAGGGGGAATAAACACCTAATTGTCAACTTCTAAGTATTTTCAAGAAATTACTTGAGAGAGCAATATTTGCTTTTGTAGTCACACTAACATAGCTCTATCAGGCCTGTGGTTTGCTAGTGTCCTAACACAGATATAGTAACCATAAACATGAAGCAGACTTAGTTGAAGCATTACAATCAATCTGGGCATGTACAAAGCCTATAAATTACAACTCACTGTATGTTTTGGATTCTAAATTGCAGAGTGAAGAAATATTTTCTCATATTCAAGCAACTATAGACCTACAGGAGAGACAAAGAACCTTGTCACTGCTTATACTTTTGGGACAAGTTTCAGTCATCTACTAGAACAGCCTAATTTTGAGCGCTATTCTTCCATGGTCAAAATGAGGCTAATATTCAGTTCTTCGTGTTCTTAAAAGGATCAAAGACACATTCATATACCTTATATGAAAAAGCAAACACTTTTACCCAACTAAAAGAATGTGAAGATGAAATTGCCATTCTCCTGAATGAAAGACTGCAATGGGAACAAACTACACAGCATTTTACCACACAGTTTCTGTGATCTTACCAATGATTTCTGCCTATGCAGAGAATCAACCAGTGCCTGCCCACCTAACCCCCAAATTCCCTTGTGCTCAATGGGAGATTGACTCTCATTAATTACCTTAAAATATCTTAATTGAAGAATATATGAAAATATTTTTTGTCTTCTTAATATGATGCTATAAAAGATACGACAAAGCAAAATGGTTTCATCTATGGAATGATGCCTAAATAAGCTTTGAATTCGTTGAAGTTTTATGGAAATTATGGTGCCTTGTTCTTTAAATAAGCACTCGCTGGTACAGTCACTCAATTTGATTCCAAAAAGAAAGCGAGAAATCAGAACTTTTCCTTGCATTTGATTATTGAGAATTTTCTGTGAGGAGTGTAATATGCAGCCTTTTTTTTTTTTTCATCAGCTAGAATGTTCAAGCATTGAGAAATTATTTTCAAAAACATTTAAAAGCTTCTTAGCAAATTTTTGCAGCTTTTATTTATGTTGACAGGGCGGCTGGTGTCAAAAAAAGGCTCAAAAAGTGCCAATGCTAAGACTACTCTGTTTTAGGATGTGCATTTCTAATGAGTAAGAACTACAGTATATTAAAGCCCCCCCAAAAAAAGTTTTAGAACTGCTACTTGACCATCAAGTAACTCAGTTATTTACTTGGGGAATGGTGGGGAGAAATAAAAAAAGTAGTCTGAAGGGATTGAATATTTATTCCTGATTTTGGTATCAAGTAGAGAATGGACAAGCATTGGTTTTCTCTCATGTTACTTAATTTACCTTTAGTTATTTCTTTAATTGTATTTTCCAGAGGCAAGCTAAAAACAACCACTCTTCCACAGAAATACTTTTCATCTGTGAGTGACAATACGCCTAGCTTTTGTTGAACTCACTAAATTCCTCAAAAGGCTTTTAGAAAAGGCTGTGTAAGCAACTAAGCCTCAGAAAGTTCTCTTGGGCTCACCATACTTGAAAACTGCTCTATTTTTACCTTATTTCTTGAGACTTAAGGAGATTAGGAGGAAAGTATGGTTCTTCTCATGCTCCAATAGATCATTTATAAATTTTTTTTTTTTTTTTTAAACAGTAAGCTCTTAATTTAGGAATCAATGTATACCTGCCTCATTCTGTTAACACAGAACAACAAGGCTTTCCAGTCAACAGTCTTGCAATACCTTCCCTGTGCCTTTCGCCAATTCACACTGCAGGCTGGAATCATGGCTTTCTTTTCTATGATGAGCAAGTAACATCCACGAAATCTAATTGGAAAGCACACTTTTCTATAGGTTGTATTGCACAGAGAAAGGAGTAGAAGACATCCACAAGCAGAAAACCAGCATATTTTAGAGCATAGTCATAACTCCCAAAAGTCTCTTCTCACAAAGATTACAGGTGCAGGAGAAAAAGGTATTATTGAAAAAGTTGTGCTTTCTAGCATGCACAATCAGTTGTATATACTCCTGCTTGGTCTGTCAAGATAAGAAACCAAATCTGCCTAAGCTGTGTTGTTTTAGTAGCACATTAATATGTAAGCAGCCAGATTCTTAATTTAAAATTCACATCTCATCACAATGAATAGTTGCTTACTAGCTTGCAGAGGTTCAAACTCAAAAGAATGTGATTATTATAATATCAAGGCTACTAGTATAAACTGATGTTTCTTTTCAAGATAACAAAAATCCTGGTGAAATCAAGAAAAATATCTAAATAATTAATCCAAAACTACTCTTCTGCTCTGATGAACTCGAAAAAATTATTGAGTAACGTGCTACATAAGAGCATATTAAACAGTTATTTTTCAAATTAGACCATTCATACCACATGCTCAGAACAGAATAACCCAAATCATTTATCTAACAGTCCTGGTTTCCAACAAGCACTTATACAGCTGAAAACTCTCTGGTCCATTAAAAATGCTGAAAAGACATACTTGAAACCAGTAACGCATTAAATTAAATGGAGCAAATCTTCCCGAATAACACACAGTCTGTTACTAGTGCCCTCAGAAACGTCTAATTCTTTGTAACTGTCAAGTTCCATTTCATTGCTTATGAGAGAAACTTTTGTAAATCAGCACTATACTAACGCATCTATGTGTGTGTTGTATCCATACACACATGCAAATGCTGATAATCAGCATTGAGGGAGGCCACCTGAGTAAAGAAGAGTATCAACGTGGTTTTTTTTTATTTTATTTTATTTTTTAAACTTATGCTAGCAGGACACAATGGAAAGTCAACAAGAAAATCACACAGGAGTCAGGACCCAGATTTGGGCACCTGTGTTCAGAACAAACGAGCTTTTCCCTCAGACACCCAGTCCCATGGAACCAAAAGCCTCTCTTGTTGGCAGGACTTCTGGGTGCCCCAAAGCCATGGGCCTTTCCAGCCCTCCTGCTGCACTCGCAGTCTCCTGAGCGGAGAGCTCTCCCATGCTGTCTGTGTACCTTAAAACCTACTCCTCCTGTGCTCATCTCATTTTATTACCTTCAGCACAACACAGCTCGTGGCTGAATCTGCATCCAAGCACAACCCTGCGCCCAGACCTTGAGAAACAGCTGTACCTCAAGGTGAACTCTCAGACAGCATCCAAGTTGGAGCGCCAAGGACAGCAACAGCAGCTGGTGGAACAGATACCAACCGCTGAGGCCACGCCAAAGGTTAATTTGTTATCCCAACTTTCATCCGGCACCGCTGACAAAACGCCGAACCACCCTGGCTAACCCTTCCGAAGGGGGCAACCAAGCACCGTCGCACTGCTGCCGGGCTCAGCGGGCCGGCCGAGGCGGCGGGAGCACCAGCGCCGCAGCGAACCCGGCGCGTCCCAGTGAGGGTCTCTCACCCGACCGCCTCCGCTGCCGGCCGGCCCACGGGCAGAGGGAGCCTCACCGCCGGCCCCGCTCCTCGGGACCGCGGGGGGCGAGGGACGAGGCCCCAAGGCGCCGCCGCGGCGGACTCGCAGCCCTGAGGCGCCGCGCCTCGCGGCGACCGTTGGGCCCGGCTAACAGCTG
>VYXH01012758.1:75985-98187 GCA_013397275.1 Burhinus bistriatus
CGGGAAAGCGCTCGGCGGCGGGGCCCGGCCCCAGCACCGGGACAGCGCCGAGCCGCGGCCTGCGGGAGGGGCGGCCGCCCCCGCCTGCTGCCGGCCGGAGCGCCGTGGCCAAGGCGCGGGAGGGAAGCCCCCGGCCCCGGGCGTTGGGCAGCGGGGGCACCTGGCAGCCCCCCGCGCTTGTGCCAGCGTCCAGCGGGGGAGGGAGGAAAGAGTTGTTTCTTCGTGCTGTGCAAAAGGCACAATACTCAGGGTCATTCTAACCTTTTTTTTTTTTTTTGTTTTTTTTTTCCTTGTGAGTCTNTTTTCCTTTTCTATTCCCCCCCAGGGAACTACACCAAACCTCAGCTTGGAGCATCCTTACTACCAGGAATATAAAAGCCCCCAGAATAAGCCTCTCTTTATGAAAACTCCCCACCCTGCTTCTGCTCATGACAACGATGTCCAGCATGGTAAGGCTACCCACAACACCTGGAGCATGCTTAAACGCCAGTTTTCAGCAGAAGGGAAATCACAGTGATAACCTATTGCCTGCAAACACCTAGGCCTACTTTTGAAACACGCACACCAACAGAACCCAAAACCAAGAACATCATCTCGCTATATAAGCAGTATAGTTTAGGTAGTAAAACTATTCCAGGGTTAATGTTTGTAGCACCATAATTGGCTACAGCAGTATAATTATTTCTTTTTTATACACAAGTTGGTATGTGTAGTCTACGTACCTGTAATACTGTGATACTCGTACCAAAAAAAGAAATCCCAGACACCAGCATGTAAACCAGGCTTAAATCTTTGTTCATTATGTCCTTTTTCTTTTCTTTCAAGAGCTCTTCTTTGTGTAAAATAGTTTGTTACCTAGGGATGTTGTAGTGGGGAAGCGTGCCTTGACAGAGAAGTATCAAAAGATTAAATCCCCTCTTTTTTCATACAACGCTTGGATATTTTACTGAAACAGAGGAAAAAAAAAAAAAAAGGCTTGCTGCTTTTAATTTAAATCACTGTCTGTGCCACAAAACAGGTTAGGGTAGCAGATGATAGTGCTGTCACCCCAACATGGCTAAAATACTGCTCCAGCACCAGTAATATTTTAATCAGACCCAAAAAGCACCTGACATAACTCAACACTGAAAAGACAGCTGTTTTGCTACAAGATTTTATTCTAATGCAGAATAGTATTAAATTAATACTACTGGTAATCAAAATAAGAGTTGGCTTACAATGTCTTAGTTTCTCAGACTGGGCATGAACAGAATGGGAGTCAGTTAGAAACAAATCAGCACCACGACATCCCCCCTTGGCTCAATACTCAGCCTCAACTGATATTCCTGAATTCATTGCTGGCACAGGAGTGCTACAGACCACCTGAAAGCCCAGGTGGGACAGCTAGAATGAAGGGGGGTGGGGATATATGGTAATAGATCACACTGGATTTTTGTTCATACCAGTTCACGCTAAAACTAACTTCACTTGCTTTTAATCAAGTAGAGCTGTTTGCTATCCAACATTAGAAACATTACTTCAAAATATATCTTTCACAGTCAAGGAAGAGTCTGTGTTAGCATATTCTGCCAAACAGAATGAAAGGGGCTAGCAAAAAGAAACAAAACAAAACCGAGAACCAAACCGAACCTGTGTAGTCTTCATGATTAAGCAGCTCATTCCCTGAACAGCCAGAAATGCTTAAGGTTATTCAACAGCAGGACAATTAGAAACCTAATAAAGAATAAATGCATTTAAAACTCTATCTGGGTGCTCTCATTCAGGAGTAAGGTGGCCCTAGGGCTTGGGGAAATTAGGACACATTACACTGTGGTATGAATTTACATCTCACTAACTCGCTGTGCTGATGCTATTGTATGCATTAAGTACAAATCAATTTACTTTCATTTCCCAGGACTTTCTAACTGGCACATACAAAAAAAATCCACATTTGCGGTCAGTCCAGAGGAGGATCTGGCATTGCGAAACCCACATGGCTCATCCACTGTCCACAAACCTCACACGTGGGTAAGCTCTCAAGTAATCAATGTGTGCACTGCTTCCAATATGGCAAACTAAGGCTACCAGAAAACCACTATTTTGGTTTCCAGTAGGAATCCACAGGAGTTTAGATCACATCTTGTTCACTCCAATTTTCCTGAGCATTCAGGTGTAGACGGATATTGCTCAAGATCTGAATTAGCTATGGATGCACATCTTAGCTTTCTCTGAAGGCTCTCAGTTGCTGGATTTGTTTGAGAATGATTTGAGGGCAATTTGGGAAGTATTATTGTCCCTAACTTTAAATGAAATTATTTTGCGGAAGAGATTTTTTTAAAATACTTTCATTGGTATTTTTTAATGCCGTATCACCGAGTGTAACTTCGCGTGAGATGCAGTACTAAAATTTCTTCCAGAACTGTAGTAACAAAAGCTGTGTAGTAGCCATGTTTGTATTTGAACACAATAATACACTAATTTTTAATTTAACAAATAATTTGATCATTTCCTGAAGGCAGCCAGAAGGGCACCACATATCAGACCTTATTAGCCTATTAAAAAACATCAAAACGCAGAAGCCAGCATGATAATGATCCCACTTCTACGGTAATTGTCTCATTACTGTCAGTCTTTACTGGCTCCCAACCAGTTCAGAAAGCAGCTTCATGCTTCATCCTAGGAACTATATTGGTGAATTGAAGTTTGTATTTATTCTACGCCACTTTCAACTGTAGTGAATTTCATGCATCTTTACCTCTGCAATTGCTACTTGAAATTAAGTAAATGACATTTTCAAGTATGACAGAAACGGAAAATGAGCAAAAAGAAGTAAATTCATAGTTAGAGTAAGCTACATTTACCAATTAATGTAGATGAGCAAACCATTAAGAAGGTGCCCTACAGTGTACAGGTACTGAAAATACATCCAAGGGCCCTGCCACTGTCACTTATACATAGCATGTCTCAAATTTGCATATTTTACATGATTTCATTATTTTAAGCAGCTCTTCTCTCTCTGTGTATAGCTCTTAAGGACTTAACAAGCAGTAGTGATCCAGGTTGTCCCACGCAGTGTACATCCTAGAAATGTAGTGGAAATTGGTGAAATGAGGTGGTATCACTGCTGAAAAATAAAATACGTACTTTATATATATCTACACATACACACAAAATGAGAAAAACCCAGGAAACCTAAAATATCTCCTTTCACAACCAACCTTTATAAGGCATCTTGATATCTTGACTTTAAGTATTTTTATTATTTTAAGTAGTTTCTCAGCCTTTCAGATGCTGGGTCCTTACAACACCAGCAGTAGTAATTCTACTTCCTTTGTCTACCCTGTTCATTCCTCAGAGGGAATTCAAGTATCAAGAGCACAACAGCCAGGATGAATTCAAATGAAGTATACCATTATTTCTTGGCATGTATCTTAAAAATTAGTTATCCTGTTCCATGGCTGTACGTCGACCTGTTCTGGAAGTAACTTGTAAGGCACTCCAACTCATTTTATCTCAGATTACCAAGAACCATACCCGACATACCGAATTTTTACAGAAGGAATGAAACTGGTTTATGGATACGAGCACCTAAATAAAAAGTCTGTATCACTGGCAGAAGTGGAGAGGAACATATTCTCACATGCTGACTTTTAAGAATGTAAGGACATTTGATTTCAAATGCAACAGAGGCTGGTATTTCAGTAAATTAAAAAAGAAGTTTGCATTTCCTCGCATTTGGCAATCAATCTTCCTTAAGGTTATCTTCCATAAAGTTGTACTGGGCAGGGAGAGAAAGGAGAGCAAGACAGCAAATTATACAGACGGCTTTATCTATATACAACATTCAATCGTCATCAGCATCTTTCAGGAAGTATCCTGCTTCACCAGCTTTACAATTGGAAAATAAGGGGAAAAAAAATAAATCCTGCTATCAGATACCAAAATGTGTCAAAGACAGGAAGACCATACATGCCAGTGCCCAACAATATAAGCAAGGATCATAGAGTTAAGCCTGTAGACTTGTTTAACCCTTGCTGTGGCACTGCTGTCTTTGGTGTTATTTTGCTTCCTTAAAATAGGACAACTGTCTCTGATAGACTTGTAGCTAAGCAATGAACCTCTGAAAAAAAAAAAAAAAAAATTCCCCTCCCATCCTTTTATACCAATAAAAGTATCCATTGTGTTTTAACAGAGAAGTTTCCACTTTGCAAATCATACATACAATGTCACTACCAGTCCCATCTTTAATGACATTTTTCTGTGGAAGTGAATGCCTGAAGAGTTCACAAAGCACACTGATTCTGTGTACCAAAGCGTTATGAATAAAAACATAAAAAGAATACTGTGAATATCAGCAGATTTTGACTAAGCCCTACTTCTGTGCTTGAAATGTAAGTACCTATTTATGGAAGTTTTTTAAAAGGATTTATTAAAATCAAGAGCATCTACCTCGCAATCATCAAGAGCCCTGTAATAAACCAATGCCTAGGCAAAGCCTGTTTCCAAGAGGTAACACAAATAAAGCAGACTGTCACGTCACCACTTGTAGACTGCAGAAGGCTGCCCTCGGGGGGGTGATTGTGCACAGAGGAACAACTCTCTCACTTGTCTGCTTAAGGACTTGGAGTTATATGTGTGTCCCTGAACTTCTCAGCAATTTTCTGCACCATCTTGTACCTGCATATTGGTCTGTGACCTGAACCAGAGGGGAGACCTGAAGGAGACAGCAAAGAGTAGTAACTGCCCTTACTTTACACCCATTGTTATTGTTCTGTTTTCTCATGTTTTTACACGGGGGATAATCACAGATTAGTTGGTTTTACAAAAATACTATCCTTTAACAACATGATTTAAGCATATGTAAAACCATAGGATTTACTTCCATATGTAAGCCAAAGGGGTTTTAAACAGGAAGGCTTTGCAGATAAAAATGAAAGAAACCTCAATTTCCATGCTTTAATCTGAAAATAGTCTGGGTCTCTTCTTCAGAAATACCTACCTTGGAATTACTTCCTCCATGTGATTGGCTGCCCTGATGAGTGTCCTGGAGTGCTAAAGACACCACTGAAATCAAGATAATTGCTCTGCATTTTATGGCTGCTGCAAAGTTGAAATTGGGTACGTGTCTTGGATCTGAAAAGCAGATTGCCCTGTGGTTTTACAAAAGGCAAGCCAAAACTCAGATTTTTTTAAACAAGGCAGATTTCTTTCCCAGAAGATCACCCCTGGCCTGGCAGAAAATGTAATCACTCTGCAAAAAATAAAAAGAAATCACATAAAATGAAGAAGTACTTAGTATTTTCTGATGAAGCATTAGCCAAAGTTAGCAAAACTGTTCTTACAGAATCATAGAATGGTTAGAGTTAGAAGGGACCTTAAAGATCATCTAGTTCCAACCCCTCTGCCATAGGCAGGGACACCTCCCACTAGACCAGATTGCTCAAAGCCTCTTAATCAGGAGTTTGGTCTAAGAAATTCAGACATGGAAAAATATATATCCAATATAAATCAGAGAAGAAGTTTTGGACGGAAGTTTGTTTGGTGCATTAAACCATACCACTTTTCTTCTATAAAACTTTACAACATGCAACACTTCTGTATATACATAACTGGTAGTAGTGATCAGATTCCTTACTGATCCCATTGCCAAGAGTAAAAAATGTGGTAATGTGGCATTAGCTACTTCACACTGTCTCTTAAAATGATTGGACTTTACAGGGCCAGAGTCTATTGGATTATCTTCTAATGTAGAAATTAAGTAGCTAAGTCCCAAATAAAACTTAACATGATCACTTTTAATAGTGCACAATATTAACATTTCATTAAAAATTACATCTGGATTTTAGTGGCTTAGCTGAAGAATCATTTTAAGCATTTGCAAGTAGGTTTTTATTTCCTTTACTGAAAGAAAAAGGACAGTTAACATTTTTTATATAACAGAAGTCAAAGACTTAGTTTGCTGAGAAAAACAACTCAAAACTTTTTATTATGATTCAAGAAATAAAACTTTCAAGGCATTGGTTTGATTTACAGGTAAGGGATTTAAACTGTTTGGAATGCAAAAAATAAAATCAATAGTCCCTCCCCTAAGTATCTTGCTGAGATAGTGGATTTTCTGGTAAAGAACATGGAATCAGAAATTAATCTGCTTGTGGGGATCTACCTATTCTTAGACATGTACACATTACGGAAAAGAAAAAGGGAAAAAACTAAGAAATTTCCAATTGCTACCAAGTTAAAAAAAAAAAAAATCATTAAAATATTAGGAAAAACTTTCCAAGTTTTGTCTTCATTGATTTTTCCTTTTACATAGGTTTTTCTGTTGATAAGAGTCCTAGTTCTACTGGTTCCATCACAACTATTTGGTAATGGGACCTGGCAAAAAATAAAGCAGCAATAAGTCTGATGCTTAATTTCCAAATTAACCAAAAAGTATGGTACAAAAATTTAAAGACAAGAAAAACTCTCTTATCTAGCTGGATAGATACACTTTCTAGAAAGTAGCTTATTAAAAGCACAGTCTTTCCAATTGTCATCTGTAGATGAGTAAAGCTTTAAACACAGGGCAAAAGGATCTTTCTTGGAGAACCAGAAATTCGTCTTTGGTGGCTGAGGCGTTCCAGGTTTATTCACGGGCATAGGGCAGGTAACCTGAATAAGTTAAAGGCCAGCTGAGCTGCTCATAACAATTTAGCTAAAGCCCACGCCAGATGAACACAGCTTTTTCTAGTTTAGATAGTTGAAGTAATCAAAAAGACTACCCAGCATAGAAACTCAGGTGAGCTGAACTTAAAGATTACTAAAATAACTGTGGTTCTTAGATGAAATGGTAATTCGTATGGGACATCTATTTCATATGAAGTTGCTACTAACATTTGTTAATTTAGTCTCCAACATATTGGATCATTTTCTCAAGATTTTTCTTGAGCTGAAAATCAGAAGGAAAAATAGGCTGTATCTGAAACATGCTAGAATTAATCAGAAATCATAGTTTAGTATTTTATGTAATGACTGTCTATACATGATTAGACACCTACACTAGCAGTTTTGCCAGGTGTGAAAGGGTTAAATTGTATATTAACATACAAAAAAATTATATGAAGACAAAACAACTCAGAAAAGTTGCATAGTTTTGTCACATTTGTGGAAAACTTGCATGCGTAAGCTGGAAGAGCTCTCAGGCAACCTTAAACTTCTACAGCTGGCAATTACACAGCAAATTGCTCACTGACCTTGGCAACACTCTAAGGGGTAGACTGTAACATACAGACTTTCTTAAGTAAGATCTCAAATGTATTTGCCACAAGAAGTCTTCCTTCGTAACACAGGGCTTCACCTTTGATTTCTAAGGCAGGCGAACTTCCTTCACAGTATTAGCCACCTACCCACATCTAATACAGCTGCAGCATGCTGGCAGTTTCAAAACGGGTCTGCCTGAAACTCCTCCTCCTCCGGAGACTAACTGACCTAGAGCAGAAGCAACCTTCTGGTGATACTGAAGTCCCTACCACTTTGTCCCCTTGCTCCAGACAGAGAGACAGCAAGACTAGTTGCAAGCAGAAACCTGCAAGTACTGGTATAATATTTCTTACTTTAGTTCATACCCTCTTCTCCAGTCTAGTATTTTCCACCAGCACAGATGTACTTCCACTGATATTTACATATTCGCCTTCCTTTCCTTCTCCCTTACCCAGGCCCCGTGATCCTCTGCATTTCTCTAGTCTTCCTAAATACCTCTAGCCTTCCCTAAATGACTCTAAATAAATGTGTTCTGTATTAGGTTTTCAGAGCAACAACGCACAAAGTGAGGAAAATGACATAATTGTCTGGAAATCTATACTTCCAGAACACACTGAATGTTTTATTAGGCTACTATAACCTTTTTGCTCCTTCCTCCCCCCCCCCCCCCCNTTTTCCCCCTCCCCCCCCCCCCCCCCCGCTCTTTTTTTGGTCAAGTCCATTTTGAAAGCAGATGACTTCCAAGAAAGAAAATGTCTTGCTGCTATTTGTTTATTTGAGCATCATACACTACTATAGCACATTTTTTTTGTAACTGTTGGTGAAACACAGGATGTATTTAGGATCAAACACAACAAAAAGCTTCCCTCATAAAACAATTTTTATTATTCCAAGCTAGCAAGTCTTTACAAGCCATACAAGCAACATGGGGAAATTTCTTGCTACAGGGAGTTCTGTGTTGGAGCTGGTAATGCAGCAACTGAGACAGAGATAAACGTTACTTGGCTTCCATTTGCATTTTTTCATGAATTCATATTTGGTCATGTCTACCATATTTATTTCTATGCGATTTAATATTTCTACTTCTGATCCCCTACAACATCAACAGCTCTGATGTAGCAATAAACATACTGTTTTCACGTTCATTAAAGTCAACAGCCTTAAGTCTTGATTAAACTGAAGCACAATTACATGAACTGGGAATCATTAGCCTGGTATTTTAAAAATAAACACATTCTGCCCCAAAGGATGCACTAACATAAAATGACAATTTCACACCAATGTAGTTTACCACATGAAATTATTAGATGGTCTCTCATAGTATAAAACAAGATAAATTGGTCTGAACTTACAAATGTGAAAGAACTTGAAGAAAAGCACTGTCTTCTTCTAAGTTTAAGAGCAAAATTTTGGCTTTCAGGTTTTATGTGTGTCACAGTTTAAAAGGAAAGAAAAGAGTGTGTGTGTGTGGTGGGGTGGTGTAGAAAAAAAAAAAAAAAAAGGCAATTGTAAGCCTAAACTCTAGATCCATCAAGGCAGGGAAGCCTACAGGATCCAGCAATGTCCTGGGTAGCTTTGGGATTAAGATGCAGAGCAGCACTAACTGCAGAGCAACCGATCTTTTATGCAGACACCTTATCTGTCGTGTATGCCGTGCAACCTTCTCTGTTTAGATGCATTTGTTACATGTCATCTCTGCTGGTAGTCAGGTTGTCAGATATTTAAATAAAATGAGGATGGCTGGAAGTTAGCTACAGCTTGTTTTTTTTAATTGTGTGTTGTAGCCTTCCTGGGGAGGACAGAGGTAGCTAAGAAGAAGTTCAAAGGGTGGTACAAAACACTTCTGATGCAGAGGGTGAAAATTCTGGTTCTAAGTGCTTATTAAACCAGGCTCAACTAACTACCTTTAATAAGTCTTTACGCTACCCACAAAACTGCTAAATACTTTTACTCTGCTGCACCATGTTAATTTTTTTTTCTTTAATACTTTTTACTCTGGAAGAATAATCTATCACATGTTCAGAGCACGCTTGTGAGAAGTTTGAGAAAGACTGATTTGCTACATAATGTGGCCTATGTAACAAACATACCATGCAGAAATACTCAAGAGATTAAAGAAAAAAAAAAAAAAAGGCAAGCCAAGCAAAAGCACTTGTGAAAGGCCAAATATTGGACAAGATTTGTCACATCACGGATGTTCAACATAGTGTCTCATGTATTACCAAGAATCTGAAAAAAGCCTTTCTTATTTTAGATGACAGGAATTGATGATTTCTCTGAATGTGTATAGTTTTCATAGAAATTATAAAATACGAGTAACTTGACTGAAACCTCTTTTTAAAGTGCCTGAGAGAATTAGATTTCCTACCTTGGAAATAAGAAAACACTTTTCTTGAACTTTCTTTGTAGCAATATCTGTTCTTCATCCAAGGACAGATGAATCTCCCTGCCTGACGAGAGCCTGAACCAATGCTACTCCCGCTTTCACACAATTGCAATGGCAGGTTAGAAAAGTTTTTGTATTAAGCATACAGTTCTTCAGCCATTCTTTCTAGAACTCTAAGGTTACACTGTCTGCACTTTGAGAAGAACTAAAGAATTCTTTTTTGTTACACTAGGGATACAGATGTTTAAACCAGTTAAGGAAATCACTTCTGTTCAGGATATTACATTGATCTGATTCGCATCAGAAAAAGTAACAATTGCTTCAGCATAATTGTATCAGACAACTCCATTGGGTAAATACCCATCATAAAACCATCTCAGATCCACAGTTCATCAGAAGCTTTTAGTTGCCCTCAACTGAGAAAGGTTAAAAACCCCACTGCTCTCAAGGAAGTCACCCAGAAACCTAACATTTCCCTTTGCAGAATGGTAGAGCTGAACCTGCTGCTGAGGACAACAAATGGCCAAATAAGTAGAAAACTATGCAAGACTAGAAAGAGAAGAACCAAATTTCACAGTTATTAATCAGACCCTTTCAATCTCTTGAATTATGTCAGATTTTTAAAAAAATTATTCTTATGTTTACTACTCCAATTTGCTATTTCTTTTAAAATTTTTTTCACTTGTGACGAAGGTTTATTTTTTAAGTCAAACTTTGATTACTGTCCATCTCTGTCCAGGCGTTGCAGGGAAACTCTTTTTCTGAGTTCAACATATTGGCTGGACAGAAAAGTGCTTTTTCTGAGGTACAACCAAATATTGTTTGTTTAAAACAAATATGTCTGAACAGAAGCTATTTCTTCTGAAATGCATGACCCACATAAAATACTCTACCTGAATAAACTCCATGGCTTCCCCTGAGATATGGGGATTCTTAGGCATTATATGGACTTTTTTTTTTTTTAAATAGAATTTGGCAGAAATATATATATTTACTACAAAAGAAGTTGAGAAAGTCTTAATCTACACTTTCTCAAAAATAGTCTTCAGGGAGATATTGTAACTTCTGCAGAATTAATTTTTATGTATTTATGATTCATTTACAATTACTATTTGAAAAAAACTCTATAAAATTGTTAGCCATATATACTAAGAATCTTTAATTGTATTGTCATAAGTCTGAATGATTTATTTATGCACAAAACTATAATTTCCCATTCAGCATAAAAATTTAAGTATCGAATAAGTCAAGAAATAACATTTGTTCTGTGAAAAGCTAGCCTTAGCTGTCTACTTAAAGTGGTATAAAAATCCAGTATTTATTTTTGACAGTGTTCTGAATGCTGGGTGTGGTTTTTTTTTTTTAAATAGCATACAAAACTTTCTTTCCTCTTCAAAGTGCTTTTAAAATTTGGTATTCATTCAACACAGATGTGTGGCACTCCTTAGAACAGGTTTTGTCTGGTCAGAAAGTCAATGGCTAAATTTTTATCAGAATTAATACTCTTATGTTGGAAGGTGCAAAAAAAGATCATGGGACTTAGGATTCAGTGGACCTGTACTTTGGAAGGAACGGATCACTTCAAGCAGGACATCTAAAACACACATGCTTCATTGTGGCCAAGTCGATGTGACAGACGCTGGCCATTCTAGCCGAAAACTGTCATTTATGCTCTTAGAAGGTTCTCCTACTGTTCTTACAAGCAGTAAATCTTCCCTATTCAAA
Source organism: Burhinus bistriatus (assembly GCA_013397275.1). Classification (NCBI taxonomy): domain Eukaryota; kingdom Metazoa; phylum Chordata; class Aves; order Charadriiformes; family Burhinidae; genus Burhinus; species Burhinus bistriatus. The sequence goes on from VYXH01012758.1 coordinate 87,315, forward strand.
TGATTCCACCTAGCAATATTCCTAGAAGATGGTTTCCTGCAAAGGAAAATAAATAGAGCATTTCTTCTGTCTGAAAGACTGGAATTCTCAACAGTCGTCTGCTTAGGTACCATATGATGACAGGTGAAGGCATTTGTTCTTTTTAATGGAATACTGTCTATATCTTTTCAAAAGCAGCTTACTCTTGCCCTGGGGGAGGGGGAGGGGCGGGAAGAAAAATCAACGTGGAATATCTGTGCATAATGAGCAGTGTACTTTGCCATCACCACCTGGGGAACGGTGCTGGCATCATCCCGAGCCACAGCAGCCGGGGGTCTATAAAGATAACAGGTGAGTTAAAGTCTCTCTTTGGTTTTGGCAGTGCCAAGAGGAGAATTATTTAATATGCTGAAGAATTCTAGTCAATCACCGACATCTGACTTTCATTTTTTTCATGCCTCAAAATGGAAATTTTTGGGGGGCGATAATTTAAAAAACACAAAAAATAACTTACATAGCCTTCTTAAATTGTTGTGATTGTCAGAGACTGGTACAGGAAAATCTGGCAAAAACTATATAGGTGGAATGTAAGCCAAGGATATAAAACGGTTTGGCAGAGAGAAAAATTCCCTGCAGGGTTTATAATGAAAACAATAATACGTAAACATTAAATAGAGAGGTGTACGGAAAAAGCAATTACTCTAACAGAGTATTAGTTACTATGACAAGCTTTTAAAAACCAGACTTATCTGAACTGCCAAAAATAATTAAGCAGATTGTCTTGCTGCCCTTCAAACAATGGAATTTATGAGATATTTCATTAAGGCTTTGTGCGTCTTTCTCCAAGAACTAGCAAAATGAACAAGGCCAGCTTGAGTACAGCTAGGATTACTCTTCATCCAGTATTTTAGCACAATTCTTAATACTCCTTTTTTTTTTTTTAATCTCCCTCTCGTTAAAGCATTTCTTCCCAAGGGGCCTTTTTACGGTCTGCCAGATTGTTCGGTGCCCTCTGTTTCACCCTGCAGCAATAAGCACTTCTCCTGCTGCCACCACCAAGGACAGAAAGGGCCAGGTTTACCTCCCATTGAAACTCGTACCGTTTCATAAACATCTCTAGTGTTACACTGATGTAGCTGAAAGGAGGGGCCCCAGATACTAAGGGCAATTTGGAGGCAGTTGTTCCATTACAGAGAATATGACATTTAGTTGAATTCTTATTTCAACTTTTTTCTGACTGTTTCAATTCCTGGGGTAGAAGTAGATGTCGCATTGTGGAACTGAATACTTCAGGAGGGAGTCCCTTAGGGGAACAACTGTTGGATAATACTTAAGGGGAAACCAAGTTTAGTAAAGGCCTTTAAATTTATTTATCACCCGCTCCCCCAGCCTATTTATCACTCAGTAGTTCAGAAGATTTTGTTTAAATCTAATCACTGGTTATTCCCCCTTGACCCCCCATCAGACTACTGCCTGACCACAGTTTCTGGTGCAGTAACTGTTTCTGAGCAGTCTTGGGCTGAGATACTGCGCATTGGCACAAACTTATTAATATTTTTGGCTGACTTCTGGTTTTTACAGATACATTTCTTGCAAAACACCTCTTACAGGACATGCTCTTGCAGGAGCAAAGGTAGCCAAAGCCAGAGAGAAGTCAGCATGCAAGTTTCCATTCATCATGCATATAATAGTAAGGAATACAATGGTTTAGTGAACAATTCCAGAATTGTGCATTTGCTGTTTGTGGAAGAGGTACCTTTTAAAGAGTTTTTCTAAGCAGGATGCTGCAAGGCTTAAAGTTGGAATATAATCTCAAATAAATTATAGCTACTATAAAAGAAGATAATACAACACCTTATAGTGCTTCTTAAGTGATATATAGCATGGACAGAAATATTTCATTGCAGTCCCTGAAGAACCTGGAATGGAATGACGTAGCAGTGAACATGAGGCATGTTTGCCAATTGCAGAATTACCCGAGATAAGTTTATCTACGATCAAGGACCAAATTCTGTCTTATTGTCACAGATAAGAAAACACTTATAAGACGACTGAGGCTTCAGCAGCTGTGTTAAAAGCATTCCCAAATCTCATAAATATTTTTTTCCCAAATTACATTTTACCTTGATGAAGGAGATGAGAGAAATCTTACTTCTTTGCTAATATATGTCATTTATTTGTATATGCACTCTGAAAAGATCATATAAAACATGAATATCATATTCTACGTGAGAAACGTTTTCCCTGAATGCATCGTTGTACAACTTATACTCTCAGTTCTATATCCTTTTTGGCTTTTTAAAATGAGAACATTTTTAAAATTTGCTAAAAATTCAGTCAGTCCTACAAATACAGTGCTTAATATAATGAAACCTAAAAAAAAACCAGAAAAAAACAATCGCTTTGAGATGTAGACATCATGAAGTCCTTAGGTGTTTTAGAAAGTCAACACAACTAATAATTGTTATTACGGGACAATGTATAAATTGTTCACATTGGACAACAAAACAATTCTAATCCATTTGGGTGCAAATGTGCACTGTTAATGAGTAGTTTGTTAGCTTTAGTAATGTCAAAGGGTTCTGACTATCCAATTCAATGAAATTACTGCCTAAGAAAGGCATGTGCTAGGCACATATTTCACATAAAAGCATTTGTTAATGTGATTTATCCTTACAATTCCAGCAACCTACTCAACCAACATAGGCAATACAGGGGTTAATTAACAATTTTAAGCAAAATAAAAGAATGATTGGGTCATTTATAAAAATTAACCAGCCACATGCACAAGCATAACTTTCTTCCCAGAAGCTGGAGGGAAGATGTGGGGCCAGTCACAGCACCAACTGAAGCGAGCAGGGGTTTTTGGATGTCTAATGATGTTAATTCCCATGAATCAAAGCAACCAGATGTCTCCAGAAAGCGGGGCGGGGGGGGGGAAGAATTGTTGTGCTGAACACACCCCATTGCTTCCATAGAAGCCGTGAACCTGGTTTTAGTCTTCAGACTAGCGAAATGTACGATGCCCTCACATTACTTGTTTAACTCTGGAGACACTGGAGGAAGTTCACAAGAACAGTTCCATTGGATATACTCTGTCACACAGTGGTTACATATGAAAAGAATTCTGTTCTTTCCTTTGGCTCCATTTTGGAGTTGAGGCCATTCAGGAGACTCTTCCAGCAATATGTGAAGTGGGCAGATGCAGGACCACGCCTGAAGGGCCTTTACAGTGAACGCATGCTTGAACTTTTAAAGACAACCCCCTACTATTCAGCAATAATGATTCTGTGTTAGTAATGTCACATAGTCTCTAACCATTATGAGGGTGAAGTGTTACTGAGGTTGGAAAAGTAAGTTTGTAAGCTTCAATAACTTACAAACAATGAAAAAAAGATCTGCCGTTCTGCTTGTGTTTCTTACCCAGCACGAGTTCTTACAGCGTTAGCTGTTCAGACAGACTTCTGAAGGCTACTGGTACTTATCAACCCTTCTTTTTTCTTTAGTAATGTTTTGCATTAACAACTAGAGAGGATTACACACCTTTTTGAAAGTAATCCCTTTGATTTCCACAGGACTTGCAGATGTTGCCCCCGAAGCTCATCACCGGCACCCTGCTGCCGGGGGTCACCGCGCTCCCGGTGCCGGGAAGATCAGGCCCCCCAGGCTGCCTGGGAGCTCAGCCTCTGCCGCGGTTTGAGGGGGGGTTGGTTTGTTTTAAAGAAAAGCATTTACTGCAAGTGTTCTGCTGCTATTAAAGATAAGGGACATTTTTGCATTGGATGTAGAGGTAGAAGCTGATAGAATAGCATATTGTTCACCTAAGACAGGACTGAAATAAACACACTCTGGAACATAATTATTAAATAATCGTCCCAATGTGATCTATGCAACTAAAGGAGAACTATAGTCCCCCATCCCCTCTCCCAGATAAAGCTATTGGAGCAATACATCATTTTTAATGAGATTTTATAGCATTGTTTCTTATCTCCATTATATTACTAGTTATTTTGTTTTCTGCTCTGTGTCTCTATATATACAAATAAACATATTTTTAATATTTATATTTTCAGTTGATTGTTGGCAGAAAAGTATAGCAGCCTAGACCTTTGTGGAAATTGCTTACAAGGCACAGCTCCTGTTCTGGAGGATAATAAGCTCTAAATTAAACTAAAATCTACATTGGAGTTGGACTGCTGGAGTGTCAAAATTTATCCAAAATAGACGCCCGCTCTATGTAATTCAGGGCTTGGATAAGCCCCACAGTCTAGTCCCCTTGATTATTAGGCTGCAAAGGGAAGGACGTCTGTCAGGGTACTCTCAACCTACCACAATATTTTTATTCTTTTTTTTTTTTCAGAAAGCCATTAAAAATTGCTTTTTTTGATCAAAGTCTAGGGGAACACTCCAATTTGTTCTTAAAAAACGCTAGGATTTAAAGGCTAGAGAACTGTGACTGAACAAGTTCTCTACTACTTTATTTAACAAGCACTTCACCTTGCCCGCTTCATTTCCTGAAAAATGCTTGGCTAGGTCTGCCTAGAAAAAAAAGGGCAGAATGCATGCTGCAAAAATGACAAAAAGAATCCAAGCAAAAATATTGCAGCTTATACTTGTTAACCACTTTTGTTCTTCGCCTGTCTACACGAAGCTCAGTAACTCCATTCTTTCAGCCCTCACGCCCATTGAGATGGCTCAGCTAGCCACAAAGCGAGGACAATAGACGACAGGAGCAGAGTGGAGAAGAGGAGGCTTTTTGCTGCAGCAGGTATTCAAGGTACAGCAGAGCCACCGACGCTCCGCAGTGATCCTGCCAGCCTGCACATCAAAGCTCCATTCCAAGGGGGTTTATTCTAGACAGTTCATAAACATCTTTCTACAGACCTTCACAGGGGAACTTTATCTGACACACTCTGAGAAACGAAAAACCCCCAACAGTCAGGGCTGACCAGAAATTATAAATTTGGATATATTTAGCCATAACAAGAAAAATCCTACATTTCAACAGTTCTATTTTTCCCTCCCACTCAAATATTTTCACTCTCATGTATGATAACTTTGAAAAGTGTAGCAAGAAGGCAAAATTACTTGGGTTTTTTTCCCCTTTCAAAATGAGAACCTAATGTAATACCGCTAATAGTGCGCAGAACTTTTCTAAAAACAAGACAGAAAAAAATGGCACTTCACATTCAAAAGTAATAGAAGAGACCTGTCCCTGCTGCATGCATATCGATGCACAATTCTACGCTAGATCGAATAAAGTTCCTTCACACAAGGATTTTTCCACTAACCCTTTCCAGTTTTTAATATTATTTTCCTCAGTTTTCTTCAAGCATATTTTCAGTTTTTGTTCTCTTCTAAGCTTGTATTTCTTTTAACACTACTCAAACTTATTTTTTCAAAAGCCGAGTGACTATTTGACAAGATATTTTAGTTCTCATCATTTTCTCTCATTTCATATCCCTGTTGTGAAACCATTTCCTTTCTGAACATACAAAAGAACATCAGAAAATACCATTTTCCTCAGTAGTAGAGTTGAAGCAAATAGTACTTTAAGAGCTTGATCCTACATTCCTGACATGGATAACTATCTTCCTCCATGCTATTTAGCTAGAGGAACTCTTCCCAAAAGAGGAGTCAAATCAAACAGGTTTTGGGTACATGGGTAGAGCTCAACTGTCTCACGGCTCAAACATTTATGCCAAGAAATTACGTTCTTATCTCATAGCCTCAGGGAGCACTGGTGCCTTTTGTTACCAGCACTGCCAATTAACTTTTCATTTGGGCTTTTCATAGGTGTTAGGAACGGTTGTAGAAACTTCATGGAGAGTCCCCAAGAGATGCCTTGCTGTGGAACAACGGGAACTCGGTATCAGAGCGAGCAAACCATGTGGTCATCTGCATTAGTGGCTGAGGTGCAGCGAAGACTTTTAAAGCGTAGGAGAGACTGGTGGTTTGTATACAGTGACCAAAACCCTTTGCAATACACCCAAACATTTCAGTTCTCACCCACCTTCGCCACCATGCACTTACACAATAGCACAGAGGCAGCAGCCCAGTTATCTGGTACAGGTTTTGTAGCTCTCAAGGGAGGTAACACTACTCAAGCATGGGAACAAGATCTCAGCAAGGCTAAAATGATCTAAAGTTCATTTAAGTTATCTCTAGACAGAAATCTGAACTAACAAGTTGAAGTCCCTTTCATCTTAGAATTATGTAACATTTAAAAAACATTTCTAGAATTTAAATTGCCTCTTCATCATTTTACGTTTTTCTCCTCTGAAGCTACTTTTCAGAACATAGAAGGATCGTTGAGCTCCCTGTATCTGGATAAACCAGCCCACCCAAGAGAGACATTGTGAGATGTCAGTTATTTTCATTCTGAACAAGAGGTGATTTCGTGTAACTTCTCTGCTGTTGAAGGGGAACCTACCCTTTTTCCATTAAATACTTCCCCCCTCAAAAATCAAATGAAATCAAAAATCAAATGAAATGGCAGTCTTTCATTGAGTCTTCTCACCCGGAAGTATTTCTGAAGATGCAAGCATCAAATTAAATTACTGCCTTTTCGATTGGAAAAAGGAAGAACAATGTTGGGAGCCTGTGCATCACTAACTTTGATTTAGGTAATTCAATACTATTTTCCCCTATGAAAATTATTCTAACCTCATTCTTTCCTCTCTGCTCCTTATCAGCTGAATGAGAAATAGGCTTACCAGGCCTTGCAAATCGCAAACAGACAGGTGGTGTAATGACAGACTTTCCATTAGCTGCATTAGCACAATGTGCTTTTGGAATTTCAAGAGGAAGCTATAAGCACATTGAGCTATTACAGGCCATTTCAATAAATCACAAAGCATTTTATTTAATTAACTCTCTTTTAATAGCAATATTAAAGATATGGATAGAAGTATCATTAGTATGAACAGATTTGATATACTATACAATCTGGTTTTTTTTCTAACCCACCTGAATAAAAACAACAGTTTATGACAAAAATAGCACTTGATCCTTTGATTCACAACATAAAATGTTGTGATTGGTACCATGTATTTTACATCACTGGGCTCCCAGCCTGACAGCTTCCACACCCTCTCCTGCTGCGATTCTTTTCCAAGGCTCAGGGCATTACAAATATCAAGGAGTAACAGTAATTAGCATAGCACAGGCAGCACTATATGCATCAGATTTCTGTGCAAGAGTAAATTCTGTAACTGAAGAGAGTACAGGGTACAGAAGAGAGTAAAGTGAATATTCAGAGTATGTGTTTTTAGTCAACAAATAGTATATGACCTCTCTTTTTATTTTTTAAAAATTATTATTTCTTGTTACTGTGAGGGCAAGTCAAACACTGGAACAGGTTCCCTGAAGTGGTGGATCTTCATTGCATAAAAGGAAATGGATTGATCACCGTCTTAATTATTTCGGGAAAGACTACAAGGGGCCAGGAAGAAACAGAGGAAGAAGATCAGAGCTGTTGTGAGGAGTGGGAAGGATCAGGAAGCTAATGCAAATCCAGAGCACATCTGCAGCCTTCACCTCAGGACGCACAACTACAGGAGAGAACCTGTCCCTCTGCCAGGGCCTGAGATCATGTCCCCTGGGAGCTGACATCTCAGGAGCTGGGAAGGGTGGTGCTGAGGAGTTTGAAAATAAGTCTGGAAACTTAAACCCTGGAACGGAGAAAGCCCACAAAACTAATGATACTCCATTCCCCCATAAAGAATGGGACTGAATGTGGTAAAAAAAACCAAACCCAAACAGTTAATACAGTGGACCAAGGCCATATATATTAGAATAACTCCCACCTCCCTATTTCCTGGGGGTTTTGTTTGTTTGTTTGTTTTTTAAGACCCTGATACTAGAGAAGGGTGGAAGATTCCACTGAGCAAGCTCAACCCTGTATTAAAGTTTTTGGCTACCATTAAGCAAAACACACTACAGAACAGAATTTTTAATATCTTAGAAACTGATCTCATTATGGTGCCTACCACCTTATCCCTCCTTTATTTGTAATATTTCTAATTATATTTAGTCTCTGAAAAATTGTAGGTAGCTGCTTGTTTGCAGAAAAAGTACACTGCCAGTGAAGATGAATACAGAAGCTACGGTTTACCAAAATGCATAAGCTATTTTAACAAATCCTCTTGGACAGCAGAGAGTAATCTCATTTCAGTACAGCACAGCCATTCCAGTCCTCCTCAACCCAAGTTCAGGACCTCTCATGAACTCTTCTTCACAGATGGGAAAGTTTCCAACAATGTAGTCTTTTGATCCTCTCCAAAGGAAAGACTGTATCCAAAGATACTCAGAGGGACTTCAAATTAATCACCACTGCAAAGACACTGCAGTAGATTTGCTGGTCTTTATTGCCGAGGTCCGTTCCCCTCGATACCCTCCAGATACAGCAGAGTGCACAGAGGTGCCAGGTTTGCAGTGTTAATGGGCTCTACATAGACTACAGGATATTAGTCTCCTGATAGGCAGTTTAATCTATTTTCTGTTTATAATTTTTACATTTAGTAATGAAGTAATTATCCTTTTGAGAGTCAATTGCTGACATTCCTGTACATATTAAATAGCACCTAAGAAAACACAAGTCTATCCTGCAAGTCACTATCTTCAGATTTGCTATCTCTGTAATCACCTATGGAAGGACAGATGTGCTAGCAGGGTAAGATTCAGCAAAAAATATTACTTGAAACCTTTTTGAAGCAATGCCTAAAAAAACCCCAACAAACAGAAGTACTTAGCCATTGATGTATGTTAAAAGATATTTTGAAGTGTCCACAGTCATTTAGTGTTTTTCCTCCTCCACTGGTATCTTACAGTGAACTGAAGTTTTAAGCACTATTTGCTCTTCCCCGTAGCACTCAGCAGTGAGCAGGCAGCTCCCACCACGACGGGAAGCGCAGGACCCGGCCGACGAGGTTAGCAGAGTGCTGGGGAAGCGCTGCCGGGGGCTGTGTGTGCCAGCAGGCTTCCAGGCCAACACCAGCGAGTGCAACACAAGTACTTCACCAATGGCGTGGAGTATGAGGCAACGACTTACTTGCAATCATCTATCATTCTTCTCATAAGCAATCTCTACCCAGGCATAACTACTCGATAACATAGCTCTCGCCATACCCGCCCGTAACAAAGGATTTCAGGATTGCTTAGTTTATACAAGCAGCAGAAGATAAAAAGGAGAAAAACTGGTCTGGCAGGGTCCCCCACTTATTTACCCAGAGGTAGCCCTTAATCAATCCATCTTTTCATGCAAGTCAGTCTGGCATTTTAAGGTCTGTTGCCTTCACTGTCCTTGTCTTTAACTCTTCTGGTGACAGAGGCAGCAGTAAGGTTCTGTTTCCTCATGTGCAGTAAGGTCAGAAAGTCCCCCTTTAGTAGCTAGAAAGACAGAGCAAGCGATCCCAGACAGTGGAGGACACCAAAACCATGGATGTTGTTGCCATGCTGCCTGAACTGCGCAGCCATCTGAGAAGACTGCCTAGAAGACTGAGGGGAACTCAGACATAAGAGATTAGATTTCATTTTAAATGGCACCAAAAAAAAAAAGTGTCCTTTGTCTGATACTGTAAAAAGTGAGTGTGGCTCATTCTTGGCATTTCCAAGAAGTCTGTAGTTAAAAAAGTGCTGAAAATTTCACCAACCCCAATGGCCAATTAAGAGTAGATTTTAAAAAGTCTAAGTAGAAGCCAGACAAACAAGAAGTTACTAAATTCAGGTGATACAGCTATTTCACCTGTTCCTAAGGTATATTCCAGGTCCACAGTAGGCTTTGTCCTCTTAAGTTGTGATCTTGAGTGAAGTAAAGCCAGTGTCAGCTGTAGGTTTTGGGCACCTGTTAAAAACAGGAGGCTGGAAAGCGTAGAAGAGGAATATAATTTTTTAATTTTTTTTTTGGCACGTCCAGCTGCTAAAGCATTATTTTGACTTAATTATTATGTTGATATTACTATTACTTCTAGTCTCTGTTGTATTCGCTCATGATAGCATCCCAGTGCCTGGATTATATTCCTAACAAGACCATCCTGTGATCATTCTGTTGTCCTCAAAAAATCCAAAGCCTGATTCTCCTTTCTTTTACTGGAGACCATGACTCCCTACACATCGTGTTAAGAGTGGTGTAAAAACTACAGAAATACACAAAGGCTGGATTAACATACTGCATATGCACACATACATTTTAAATTGCTAGCTGCAGCCCTTCTCTGCTTCAGCAGAGGATCGCATTAACAATTATTAAATAGCCAAACACAGTGGGCAGCCTATTACATGTTAGGACGGACCCGTCATTTAAATGGACTAATGTGTCTATGATGGCTAGAAACAGATGTCTATGACACTTATTAACTCTGAGGTGGCAAACAGCTTCCCTCCTAAGTGCTGGAGTAACAGTTAAAATGAAAATGCAATTCATTTGCCAAATCAGAATGAAAACTCTTTCTTCAAGAACTGCAAATAAAATCCAACTTCAATCATCACTTGAAGCCAAGCACTCTGCAATTATGATCCCACACAAAAACCGAAGAGGTGAGTTAAATCTTAACTGGATACAACTGGGGAAGTCTCTCCTCTAGAGGCCCATGTATAAAAAGGCTGCTTTAGCATCATTCAAACAGCTGGCCTTGCAGCTTTTGCACTACAAGCAAAATGGGAATTAATGTCCCTGCCAGGCACATTTCATAAATAAAGCATGGATTGCAATATTCTAGAAGCTAAAACTACCTTTTTTTTTAATCATGTACTGAATCTTAGAAGTACTACAGCAAAAAACTCTTAAGTCTCAATTCTCTAATCTTTTCCTGTTGAATTCTCTCTAAAAGAATAAATCATGGGCTGTAAATATTTAACTGAGAGATTTCACATTCTAGTAAGAACACGTGTTACC
>VYXH01012758.1:99169-125635 GCA_013397275.1 Burhinus bistriatus
ATTCCCCTCATTCCATTTTCAAAGGTATGCTGAGGTTCCTTGTCGAATGTGAAACCTTCACGGGAATATTCAGTGAGAAACTATTCAGGTGTGCAAAGGAACAACGGAACACAGATACCGCAGAAGATAGAGCCGTAGCTTCAACCTTGAAGTCACACGGACCAGAACGGCTGACAACCTGCATGATCTGTGGTGTTCTGCTTGTGGCTGTCCACCCAAGGCACGGATGTGTCACAGTGCCCTCGCTGCCTGCAGGCACCAAGCCTGACGACTGCCCCGACAGACGGAGGTAGGTGCAGCATCATCCAGCTGAGAACCAGTGACTAGGCAGAGTGCGCTCACTGCTGCAAGTACCACATTACTTGGAGTATGAAGAGTTTTTAATACTACTTGACATTGGACACCAAATGCAAGTGAGTTTATTTACCTGCTGAAGATGACAAATACCGCGTAAATAAGCAAAGCTTTACAGCATTGATATGTGGAGAGTGAAAATTTCAAAGTATGACCTGATAATTTCCAAGTATTACACAGCAAGATCACATTATAGGATAAGAGCACCACCAGCAACACGCACGCTATACTGTGGCAACTCTGCAGCCATTTAATTCAAGAAGCCTCACTGAACAAACAATTTAGTTAGAGGTAGAGCTATGGCCAGCTACAAGTACATTTCGTTCAATTAACAGCAAAAATGTGTTACTCACTAACAGATTTTGAGCTAGAACTGGCCGTTATGTTTATTTGCTTCCAATCTTCTTCCATAAACAGCAGTGTGACAGCAAGCCAGAGTAGGAATAACGGCAACTGAGCTATTTCATTAACTGATTTTTAAACCACCTTGGTGCGTTACAGAAGGAAAGAGCCTCTATGAAGGCTCTATGAAGTATGCCATTTTTGTCACCACACTTCTTTGGATGCAATCAGATTCTCCCTCAGTTAGCAGGCTACAGGAGTCCATAGATTAAAACTCACACAGAGTCTTAAAAATGAGGGAAGAGCTTCACTGGGACTAGCATGAGTGTCATGCTATCTGGTCAGAAGAATCACAGGATGGCTGAGGTTGGAGGGGATCCCCACAGGTCACCTTGTCCACCCCCCCACCCCCCCTCCTCAAGCAGGGCCACCCAGAGCCAGTTGACCACAACTGCATCCAGGTGGCTTTTGAATACCTCCAACGATGGAGAGTCCACAACTTCCCTGGGTAACCTCACAGTAAAGAGGTGTTTTGTGATGTTCAGAGGGAACTTCCTGTGCTTCAATTTGTGCCTACTGCCTCTCCTGTCATGCCACTGGACACCACTGAAGAGAGCCTGGCTCCACCTTCTTCGCACCCTCCTGTCTGATAGTTTGTTTTTATATATACACAATATTTTTATATATATAAAAATATAAAAGATCCCCGGAGCCTTCTCTTCTCCGGGCTAAATGGTCCCAGCTCTCTCAGCCTTTCCTCAAAGGGGAGATGCCCCTGTCCCTTCACCATCTTTGTGGCCCTTTGCTGGACTCTCTCCAATACGTCTCGTACTGAGGAGCCCAGAACTGGACATAGTTCTCCAGATGTGGCCTCACCAGTGCCGAGCAGAGGGGAAGGAAGGATCCCCTCCTTGACCAGCTGCCAACAGTTTGCCCAATGCAGCCCCAGAGACCATTAGAGCCACCTTTGCCGCAAGGGCACACTGCTAGCTCATGTTCACCTCAGTGTTCAGGAGTGTTTCCTGCCGAGACCTTCAGAAGGTGGTCTGATGGCTACACACAGCACAGCAGGAAGGTTTTCTTATGCCCTATTAAAGTACAAAAAATGTGAAGAGAAGCAAGTCATTTCATGAGGCCTGATGGACACAGGCACACACCCACAGTGCACCTTTTTCTGACCACGGTAATTTGCCTTCTGTTAGTGCTGAGGAAAACATAGTTTTTATACCTTAGAATTGCAAACAATTATTTTCAGGTGTAGATTAAAGCTATGTACTGTGACTCTTATTACGGGGATTGAAAATTAACACAGTTTCATTTTTGCACTTAATTAGCTGCGCATTTAGCTACACCACAGTTGAGCAGCACTGCTGTTCCAGAAGAGTTATGACTATACCAGATACACTTTTGCTCTTCCCCTCTTTTTGATGTTTTTCTCTGCCCAAATACATTGAAAAAATTTCTCAAAGTATATTTGAGCTGACACTGAAGAAGAAAACCCTGAGCAGCTACTACATGCGACAGTATTTTGAGATTTCTCATTTTTATGCTCTTCTGAAATTTTCTTATAGACTATGCACAGCATTCATCCGATCAACCCAAAAAGTTAAAGACCACTCATAATATCCTCTTACTGTCTGGTGTAGAAACTGTTTCTAAAACAGCTTAGTAAAATATGAACCAGCAAAGACTCCATGAGGAGACATGAGCAAAAACACTGTACCCAAAGTAAGTACAGCAACATCATTAAAACGCATACTGGAAATGCAGATCAGGGGGGAAAAAAAAAGTCTTTGAAGTACACCAAAACTCTTCACTTTTTGCAATGGACCAAAACACTACAAAGTCTAAACAAGCCCAGATTTACACATACTACATTTCTTGTGGGAAAAGCTGAGAAATTTCTGACAATTTCAAAGGCACATGATCATTTAAAAAAGTTAAGCATTATGTGAGGTGTAATATTTCCTATTAAAAATTGTAGTGAGGAAAAAGCAGTCATTTATCACTTGGTAAAAGCTGATTACTGTAACCATGAGATTGCTCACAGTGGCTGAAAAACTTGCACTTACTCTACAGACAGAAATTTCTTAGAATAAGAATCTGTTTAGGTCCCAATCACTCCTCAACAGTCCAGGAATTCTTTATGTATTTAAAAAAAACCACACAGCATCTTATTATACAGTTTACAACCCTGAGGTTTCGGTGACATACACCTGGATGCAGCTGCTGAGCAGCAACAGGCTAGTGCTAATTTGAGTCTGAACAACAGTGTGATTAAACAGATGCTCCTTAAGCACAGATTAGTGGGCAAACAGGCAAAAAAAACAGGGTAAGAGGGAATGACTAGAGGGAAAGGTGGTTCCAAAACAGCTAAATGGCCAGTGGCAACACTGCAGAGAATGCAAGTGAGGAAGCTCAAAGATGCAGAAAAATCGTATTCGTTCTTCTGATAAAGACACTCATTGCACGACTCTCTTATCCCCAAACTAGTCATAATTAGCTACAAGTTCAGCATCCACAGATACTTGATGGTGACTGTAAGACTCTCTCAGTCACTTATTTTCGAAATACATATACCGTTTAAGAATGTCTCATAATATTTAGAAAGTTCTCAAAAAATATCTCTGTTGGGGAATTATTGTTTTCTTCTATTTAACTACCTTTACTTACATGTAAAGTGATCTGCATAAGAAAACTTGTCCAAAAATTACGAGTTTTATTAGGAAGACTGACCTCGTGTATGTTCATTATTTAATCAAGACATACAGAATGAAAAAGTTACTTAAGACACCTTCTTCTGGGTGCTCTACTTATTCACTGGTCAGATATATGGCTGTTCCTAATGCAAAGTACACCTACTGACAAAACTATTTAGCCAATGCCATGCCCATAAAAACATAGGGGAATAAAATTCTGGAATTCTGCACACACAAGCAAATACTCTTCTCCATAGTTATATTTATCCTTACATAACTCTGCACCAGAACCTTAGCATCCTTTCCCAAATATTTTTAGAATTTAACATTTGCTAAGAATAAAATGATGCCCAGATGGATCCCTGAATTTCACTGCCTCACTAAACACTGAAAATATCCATTCATTCTCGTCAAGAGCAGAAACATTTTTGGAATGTCAATTTTTTGCCTAACAGAAGATCTCTTACTCAGCTGTGATTGCTGCCAGAAATATTACCTGATCTCATCACCCAACATTAGTACATTTTGACAGAAAACTAGTTACTGGAGAGAAGTAAATCTTTGATCTTCGTGGATTAAAACATTCTTTCTTCAGAAGGACATTACTAAGATTTTTTAAGATTATACATTGACTTTTTCAACACCTATGAAGCTACATGAAGGTATTTACCGAACATTAGAGATTTCATTTCTATTTTGTTAATAGAAAAAATTGTTATCTATACTTCCAATCACTATTTTCTTAAGACAATTTAAAAAAATGAGGAGTTAAAAAGGGCTTAATAATGAATCATCCATTAAAATGCTAAAGTCTCAAATGCTGAGGTCTTTAACAACAATTTTATTTTCTAACTCCATATTCATAAAGAACTACCCAACAGGCTAAACACGAGTTTTGTAACTGATGTTCCAGGTAGCTGAAATTACATTCAAACTAATCCTCTAAAATGCTTATATTTGATCACAGCTCTACAGTGGGGACCTCATAAAGCACATCTTTACTTCTGTAGAACAAAATAAATAATTTTCCAGAATATATTCCCATGATACAAATGTTAAAGGTTCTCTTCTCCTCAAGTAAAAATAATCTTGCCAAACAAAAAAATTGTTCTATTTTTAGAATTTGATCCAGATTACACCATTTAGGCGACCTAAATCGTGTTGCCATGCAGACATCACATTGTTCTGAAAAATATTTTGGGATAGTAAAAAACCTAGCAGTACAGTTTACATGGCCTGTTCTTTATGAAATTACCCTGTACTAAACTGAATTCTTTCCTAAGGCCCACTTCCAATCTTGTTCAGAAGAGATAACGGTTCATGAAAAATGAATTAACTGCAGACTACTAAAGTCTATATAAAAGTTCATAACCTCTTGCTGGGTAAATTACATTACAGCATCCTTTGAGCATTTTCCTCGCCAGTTTATTAGTCCATAAAGAAAAGCCACAGTCCTGCATACATGACAAAGGTGGAAAACACTGTGCCGAACCTGAGCGAGATGGCACGACCACCACTCACCACAGTGAATTCTAGATTCCTGTTCCACTGGCTCTTCCTTTGCCTTCAGAGCTGACTGAATAAGAACATCTGTTTGTAACCCCACAAGCACCCTTCAAGCTACTGCTGTTTTCTGAGACAGGCAGCGCATCGCAAAACATTAAGCCCATCACCCTAGTGGAAGGCGCGTGACAAAGGACCCTTTCTGCCACTGCAACTGTCCCTGACAACTGAAGTGACCACGGACAACCTTCAGCTGTACAGGCAGCTCTGCGCTCCCTGCCGCCACACCACTGAAGACCAAGCTAAGCTTTTTGATGACTGAATTAATACTAGGAATATCTTCCTCTTAGCTACCTCTTGTAAAAACACGTTTCTTGTTTAGGAACTGTCGTGCTAGTTTTGAGTCACAGCTAAGACATTTGAAGTTCTGCACGGAAGCACTGTATGTTGGTTTTGTTATAAACCAGAAGGGCAACCCTCTGGAGCTCACTGCTCTGCGGGACGCATTCGTGTCCATGTCTGTGCAGTGCCGGCTGCCCGCAGCGACGATCCCTGCAGAAGTGCGGGACAGTGCGCGGCACTTGCTGCACCCAGGGCCCCATGCTTGTCCCTGCTCAGCACTCGAAACAGCCTCCAAGACTCCTGAGGCTTGGAGATTATTGCACACTGGGGCAGGACTGCAGCATTCCAACAACGGCCACAGAGATTCGAAAAGATCAGTTACACATCACACTCTTTGTTAGTAAGTTTGACTATTTATTCAACACTGGTACAGTCCGGTGTGAAAACTCCTGGAGAATGAATAAAAAAGGAAGGAACACAACACTTGAGGAGCATCCTTCGGAACGGAAGGCAATACAGCCAGCCTGCCTCTCAGGGCATCTCCCCTCCCTAAAGCAGGCTGCGGATTGTAAGGCAAGGCTCACCTCTAGTGGCCGGCTGTCATTGTCACACACACGCGCGCTCAGAAGACAACTGCTGCAACTGTTCAGGCTGCAGAAAAAACACTAACAAGCCTGATAAATCAAAAAGGATTGGTAAGAGGCTGTCAGAAGTTACGCATGACTTTATTAACTGCTTTGTGTTACATATGCACTGCAGAGGAGTTCTGCTGGAGAGTGCTTGCTGCACAGGAGAAGCCTTTGCCTGACAAAGGGAATCTAACACAAATCGCTCATTTGATTAATTCATTTTTAATTGAAATATCTTTAATTATATATCCTTTCTTTCATACTAAGAAAAAGCCAACCTCTTGTTTTAAGAGATGCTTTTGTTCCAAACACCAATGATCACCTTTGTTTTTCTTGTTTACCAAGAATAGCCCAATTACACGCACATTATTATGATGTGATGAACAACCCTCAAGACCATATGGTAAAACTATTTCTAATTTCTATGAAAATCCAGTAAAAGATCAAAGCTTACCAACTTCTGTTGCAGATATGTATTCTGACCATCTCGGACTGTCCAATGGATCCTATGGGAGGTGAACAAAACTTTGGTATGGGAACACACCTCCACTGCTAGCAGCAAACTCAGACATCACAGTGGTGACAGGTGTTTATGTGTATATACACACACAAAACCAGACTTACAGGATACACTGCACAGGTAGAATAGTTTGCTAGGTTTTACATCTGAAGGTTAATTCCAGTAATCTTCACTTATTTACAATCAGATCCATTTTCTGTTTTCTTGAGGGGTTTTTGCAGCGGCCCTCCACCTTCTGCTACTGTAAAGCCAGTTGCCCATGCTAGAACAATTCCTTTTTCTCTTAAAACAGGATTGAAATGGAGCACCAATGCTCACAACAAGAACTTATGCTCCTCCTTTTCCATTTCTGTCACATTTTGACCTAAACACAATACCATGGAGCTATTTTTGCATAGGAATATGCTGTACTCTCTATATACAGCTTCATCACTAGGAAGAAGTCAGAGCTAGTTGCTTTGTATTTTTCCTATTAAAAAAAATGAGTATCACGCCTAGAAAACAAGAGTGGCACTTAATTCCTTCAGAATTGTAAGTGCTTTGAAATCCAGACACACAAAGCAGTACGAAGTACATTGGCCTCACGACTCACTAACCGCCACTGCTATACTTTAAAAAGCTGCTGCCTACAAACCAGAGTAAGAAGGTCATCAAACTTCTATCCAATCAAAACAAAAGAGAAACAGAAAACATGTCAATAGTTATGGGTATGTGAGAGCACTACTTGTTATGAATTTAAATAAAATGTAGTAAGGAAGTGTGAAAAGTCATACCTCCGTGCTTGCTCATCACCCATTCTCATGCTGCAGAGGCAAAGTCCGAACCCCTTGCTCACAGACTGATGCTAGTCTTCCTCACATTCACTGGGGACTAAAAATGTTTACATCCTGTGCAGAACTTTGTCAAAAACCACATAATCAGGGAGTTTTGCTAGTGGCAGTGGTTGGGGCTTTTTTGTTTGTTTGGGGTTTTTTTTTGGGGGGTGGTGGTGGTGGTGTGCGTTAAACAGAACGCTGCAACAGAATTAGCTGTATTTATGGGCTCTCAGGAAACTCTTCCTGCTTTGTGATATTTTTCATTTTAGTTTGTGAAAACTGCTCTCCCCACTTACTGGCACGGTTTAAAACTGGGCAGGCCACAAATCCATGCCATCCAGGCCCATTAAACAACAGGAATTACATTTATATGCCACCAAACCAGAAAAAAAAATCTAGGCTCTTGAAAAACAAAAAAAAACACCCCACAGGCTTCTTTACCAGCAGAGTACCACATAAGGGCGTGGGACTGAAGACCAGATCAGACAAGTAAGCTATCTTATTCTGGGGAGACCAACATAGCTGCCTAGATACTACTGCAACAGTTTATGTCTGAATTACATTTTCAAGACTACCTAGACCATGAAGATGTCAATTATTTAAACATAATGAAAGCCTATATGTAAGATATAATCTGAAGATACATAAGCCTGCTCTCATCACGCCTGCATTCTCAGCAGACATCTGAAGTGCTATAAGTAACTTCAGTGTGTTGCTGGTAGAAATAAAAATAGTGGTGCCGATCCTGGCAGCACCCGCAGGACTACCAGTGATGTTCAACGAAGAGGGCTGCAACTCTTCTTCTGGCACAGGCTCCGACTGTTCTAGAGAAGCAGAAGATCACCATTTACGTAGCTGATTTCATAGCATTATATACCATATAGCAAGGTTTGGATCTGCATACATCTTTTGTGCCTTTCCACAGTTTTTAGCCAAGACAAACTGAAAACAGTTAATACAAGCCTTAAAGTTAAGGCAACTATTTCCTGGTCACTAAGCTGACTTGCCTGATGTACTACTTTACCACTATGCTTCTTCACTAGGAAAGTATGTAAATTCCTCTATTGCCAGCTTAGTTAATTCTCCCTTACCTTTTTATTCTGCAATGGGATGAACTTGGAAGTATTTGGGCATTAATTCAGTAAGGACAAAAGTAAGTGTAATTGGGAGGGAAGTCACTGCAGCAGCTTCACTGTTACATCATCCATATTGGAAGTTCACTCTCAAGCTCTGTACTATGAATGCTCCTTCTAGCAAACAAGTCTCTTCTCGTCTTCTTTCTGCAAAGAAGAATTTTCAAAGCCAGGTTTCCACTCTGGCAAGATTACCTCAAAATCATTTAAGTCTTCGGCAAGGCTTTTAAACATACGTAGACTTAGTTTTAAGTGCATGCTATAGGTTTAAGTATCACCACTGGTAATCCAGAACCAAGATATAAAGGCACCTACCAAACTGAATGCCTAATCTCATTTTCCTTAAATTCTACAGCCTGTTTCTCACTTACACCTTCCCCCAAATTCTAAGCCCTAAAGTTGAAAGAAAGAAGGTGGAAGTCAGTCATAATTCTTCTGAGAAGACACTGCTTGTTTTTAATGTAATTTAGAAACCGATACATTAACCAGTATGTTTTAAACCTGCACTCATCTTAACAGGCTGTAATTTTTACATAGCATTTTCATAGCCTATCCTATCTACTGCGCTCAGCAACTTTTCTATAAAATGGACAAGTGCTGCAGAATACTGTAAAGACAAGGTCCATTAGCTGAATATTTAAATAATGGGGGGTTTGTTCAATTATTTTTAAAAAGAAAATTTAATATGCACTTAACACCCAAGAAAAGCGATAGTATCAGTAGTCACTAACAGACTACAGTTTATTTCCTTAGGAATCTGTTTTTTCAGTTGTCTAGCTAATTGCTATTGAAGTCAATAAAAGGGACCCTCAGAACACAGCAATACTTCGCATTAGGATGACAGGTAAAGAACAGCAGGTTTCTCTAGCGGGAATGATTTGCTGCAACAGAAACAACGAGTACAGAGAGGTATGTGGCGTTTAGCTGCATTGAAGAGAACTTATTTTCAGGCTTTATGCAAGTTTTTCAAGTCTATTCAAGTAATGTGAGTAAAGCTGAAGTGATCCCACCGATTTGTGTATGTGCCCAACTCCCCTCTCCCCAGCCTTTACGTACTGTAAGAGCTCCGGCCTGCCACCACATCCTTCAAGAGCAGCGACAGCGCTCAGCAAATTTTGTCATGCTCAAAAAAGTAACCAACTCCTGAATACAGAGAACTGTGGCGCCATCGATGTTTTATAAAAACTGTTAAACCTCAGACTCTCCCCACTACTTACAGTTCTTTTTATTTCAGTTGTCCCCAGGTGAGCAGAAGTCCCATTCCTCATGTCTGTCATCCATCCATCCAGCTCCCCGCCCCAAATAAACTCAGAACAGACATACAGGACATCAAGTCAGAAACACAAGAGAACACCATCAAACAGAGCAAGCTCTTGCAGACAGTGAAAACACATGACACTCCTGGTTTGAGAATGGTCTGTAGTGGCACCAAACACCAGCATTTATAATCCAAAACCAGGTAAGGCTACTGCAGGGTCTAAAGTACTCCTGACTTACAAAGCTCTTCACAGAGACCAAGCCACAATGCGCAAAAAAAACCCCAAAACATCACCACAAACCCACAGAAAAAAAAAAAACCACAACAAAAAAAAAAAAAAAACAAAAAAACCAAACCCAAAAGCCCACAAACCCCAAAATGTACACATAAACCCAGTATAGACCCCTAACTACAAGCAGAGCACCTAATTTCCTCATACAGAAGTGTAACATCTTTTACCACTTCCACGAGACACACAGAACGGATGATCTGGCGAGGTCCAGTTAGGTAACACAAACCATCGTTACTCCCTTGTCAGCAACCAGCAGCAGTGACAGGTACCAAACCGCCTTACTGACAGCCTCCCTGGGCCGAGGGAGCAGTCTGGCATTTTGCATTCGTCTCCACTCTTCCACTTCCCTCTGCCAATGCTGGAGATGAGGAGCAACAGGTAGTTAGTGCTGCGTGATAAACTTCAGTGGAAACTGCATACACATTGTCACAGGGCAGATGAGAAGAATTTCAGAATCAGCGTTAGTGAATTAACAACCAACAAAGTTAGTCTAAAATTTGTTCTTGTCGTTCTTGTCATTCTAAGCATAAATCATGCATTCTGCTTTCTTCCCCAAGTTCACATAGAGGCAATTCTAGCAGCACAGCAGCACGCAAAACTAAGTGTTTCTCTCTCTTCTCTTTTGGTCTTCTTTATTACTCCTGCAGTAATTAAAATACAACAATTGCACTTGTAAATACTTAGGTTCTGTTTTGAACCCGTTCTCTGCATCTTACACAGCAAGAACTGTTACCACTTATAGTGACCAACAGACAGCTGTATGTGCTAAAACTCCACTTCACAGCAATCTGAAACGATCTGTAAGTGTTCAAAGTTTCATTAAGGTAACTAGGATAGCACCACTGGTTCCCACCAAAACATCCTTTGATCTTTGTCAAAACTGGGTTTCAAGCCAAATTCAGTGCTAGCATAATTATTTTAGTGTCACCGAGATGTCAACTGTTTGGCACAGAGCTGAGCAGTCCACAGTATTCATGCCAACAGAGAAATCTAATAACTAAAATTCATGTCTACATGTGTGTGCACAAACAGCCAGCTTCACGGACTTTCACTAATACTAAGTGTATTTACTCTCAGAAGCTAGCTCACAGGGTCATAATACACCGTTCATTTGGATATAATGAAAAATAATTTTACCCATTCATTTGATCTTGCCAATGGACAGAGCTAGTTGCCAGAGAACCCCGCATGTAACAGACCACCACTAGCACTCAGTGAGGCTCTCACACTTGCTTTCCTCACAAGTGACTTAGATACTAAGGAAACATTTTTCAGACATGCTTAACATCTTTTATTCTCAAACCTGTATGGCTTTTATTTCTGTCATCTGGTCCAGGTTACACTACAACAGAGAATCTTCAGGCAAACCCTAAACATTGCTGATTTGCTTCACCTAGCCCAGGTTGGCAGGAACAGAAAAGTACTTTTACAACCATAACTTGTTTGTGCACATGTAGTTGAATACTCTTTACTACTTTTCTTGAAAACAAAAATTATAAAAAACCCCCAAAACCAAAACCCCCAACATTTTTACCAAGAACCTAAGTCAGAGAGATGAACAGTAATTCTGTATCCATTCAGTATCTGTTTCCACCATTGAAGCCATTTGTTTAGAAACAAGCACAAGACTTGAGATTTATATTATTAAAACTTCTATACAATTTGCAGGGCTAAAGCTGGCCAGTGCATTGCTGAGAAAAATATGAAGAACTGGGCAGTTTTTGAAGTTCACATTTAACGGTGAATAGAGAACGTAGTAAATTAGAATATTACATGGAACTTACCTCCCGCAGAGCCTAGCCTATATAAAATAGGTAAGGAACGTAATCTCTTGCAAGGATAAAGATTTCAAAAACACTGGTGTTTTAAAATAAGAAAACATGTTATCTTAGCACAGTTATTCTCCATGGTCATGTTTTAACCCACAAGAATTGGGATTTAACGACAAGGAAAACATGTATGTGGTGTAAATTAGCCACTTTGATAAATGTTTCTACTGGTAGACCGCAAAAGGATAATTCCATTGACAGTCTGCTTAGCAGTAGAGAATTGCCACATTTTTGAACAGCATCCATTTTCTCATTTCATTTATGAAATGACAGCAGAGCAAAAGCTGTCACTTTGTTTTTTTTTTCATTTTGATAGAAAGACATGACCCTCCACTCTTTAAAAGAAGAGCAGAAAGATAATATCTGGATCACGACAATAAAAGCAACTC
Source organism: Burhinus bistriatus (assembly GCA_013397275.1). Classification (NCBI taxonomy): domain Eukaryota; kingdom Metazoa; phylum Chordata; class Aves; order Charadriiformes; family Burhinidae; genus Burhinus; species Burhinus bistriatus. The sequence goes on from VYXH01012758.1 coordinate 111,275, forward strand.
AGGACAGTTAACACCTTACAGTGTGCCAGACTCAGGATGTCCCAGACACAAATGACGCCACTGCAAATAGTCCATGCAGCGTAACTCCAGAGTTTCTTGAGTCCTGCTGACTGCCTCCTTTTGTACTGTTTCACATAATTCTTACTAAGATCTGAACTAGAAAAGAACACTCAATTTCTAGCATTAGAATTTTCTCCAAGATGCTTTGCATGCCATTTTGAAACTTTCTTTTCTGCTGATTCAAAAAAATACCACCAATATATTATCACTAAGACAAATGAAAAATGCCATCCTGACACAAACAGGTTTTTTGCTATTCAAATTTTCTGCCTGCTCTTAGAGTTGAGATAAGCCACGAGTAGTAGCAGTAATAGCAGTGAATGCATCTTCTAGTGCAAGTCATGCCTGAGAAACAAACTAACTGGTCAGTAACAGTACAGAGAGGAAACATCAGGGTTATGCACTGTCTCTCAGCATTATTTAAAAATAACTTCTAGAATTTATTTGCTCTTATAGAATAATAGCAGCTTACTAGTTCGCCACCGAGTACTCCAAACAGGCCTGATAAAGGGATTCTGGAGGAATATCTTTAAAACTGTATAACTAAAAACTAGTGTGAAACAGTACCGAAGTCTGTGGAAGAGTAGGTATAGTAAGTAAACTAGCACCAATGTAGTGGTTGATTCAAGGGACAAGTCTACTACTCCTACTTGTACTGAGTATTTCCAATGGATCCACACTGGAGTTCACTTCAGAAGCCCTGCCTGCTGTGGACAACTCCAACTGAATCCACAGAAGAGCTCTGCTTCGTGTATGACCATACGGCAGAATCCAGCCGTCTACTTACACATGTTCACATAAATGTATTTCAGAAACAATAAGGTACTACAATCTCCTTTATTATTTTAAAAACAGTTTTATTCTGTATATTTAGAAACGTGTAATTTTAATAACTGCAGAGAAAAAAAATCAGCCACACCTGAATAGCTAATAACTCATTAACAGAATGCAGTGGTATATTATCTAAACAGTAGTAGTGCCATTGTGCCGTAATAAATTGTCTATTAGTAAAAAAATACATTTCAGGGCACATAGTACAGCATCCTTATGACAAATTACAGTAGGGATACTTTTCAAGAATTTAATCAAAGTAGAGAATTCCGAGTTATATTCTTTAAATGCAGCACTTAAAAAGGTAACAACTTTGTGCATTTTTAAAAAATGTCCTTGTTCGTATATTGTAGAAATGCTGCTTTATTGCTGCAGATGTCAAAGTTCAAGGCTCAAAAGGTATGAGAATACAAAGATATCCTTAAGAAACTTTGTTTGTTTTTATATATATTTATATATATAAAAAGGTAAAGCTTATAAAAGTTAATTTACAAACCAAGAACAAAAGTGGTATGCACGCATTATATACAAGCAGTCTATAACATCTATAAATTTTCAAATGCATAGCAGAAAACATACCATCGTTTTCTTCTGGTTCTCTTCTGGCTGATGAACACAAACAATACTCGTTCTCTAAACCAAGCTCACAAGTTTTTTTTGTTGTTTCCCCCCCCTCCCCCCTTTCCCCAGTCTCTCATGATATATTATCTAGGTAAGCACAAAAGCCATACAAACTTAATACAGAGAACTATGAGAGCTAAGACTATTAAAAACATGAGGGTAAGGCATCCCTGCTGGTTAATAGGTCTGTAATAATGTGGTTAATTTACAAATCCACAGAGGCAACTGAACCATAGTCATCCCACATGCTTTTCACCCTCCCCCCTGTTCTCATGACAGTGTTTCCATATACAGTAAGTAGATGTGTTTGCATTAGCCTGTCGGCAGAGGAAAACATCTAAACTGTGCTACCCCAAGTTGATTGCCATTTGATTGGACAGGTACACCAAAACTCACTGAAAAACTAGAGACCAAAATGTAGTCTTGTGAGTTACAAGCACACAGTTGTAAAAACACAGGCCAAATGCTGTGTTTTCGCCAGTGGAGTACGAATCAAATTCAGTTCCTCTGAATATAATTCCATTGGTACTTTCAGATTTTAAACAATGAAATACTAGTAGTGTCCTTTTAAAAAATGATAAAAAAAGGAAACAAAACAAAACCCCACAAAAGAACAACCAACAAACCAAAGCATACAGAACCTGCAAACCCTACCTTGTTCCCACTGTACACTCCCTGCTTGTGCATGTATTGTGACCATGGTTCAAAGAGTGTACTTGCTAAACCATTGTTAGTTAAAGCAAGATGCTTAAACACTAAGATCCATTATCACTTATAGAACAGTTAATACTTGATAGAGTGGTTCAGTTTATATGTAAGGTCCATCTCAGTTTCACATTATTTACTCAGTCAGCTAACTTAATATTTAGAAGTGGTCAATTAGGACTGAGACACAGTTTGCTCCAACAAGATAGTTTGGATCCCCGGGAAGAGACTTGTTCTGCCAGGTTTTGGGGTCACCTGTGGGAGGAAAACACAATGCTGGTGTTTAGTATCCGCTGTCAAACAGTGTACATCTTGAAACAACCAAGCTTTTGGACAGGAACTTTTAAGTTCTGAATCAACACCTGTTTGCTTGTTTTTAAAAAACCTGCAGTTTGAATGTTATTAATAAAAACTTAACCTTGTATTTTCATATAATGTAGGATAGATCAGTTACTCAAAACAGATGCTGTGGCACTCGGGAATTGCTAAATATAAGTCATTCTACTCTACAGCACCAACATAGTGCTTCCCATTTGAGAAGCGTGTATCAGGTATTCACTGGCTCTTTCCTTAATTGCCAGAAAAAATAAGACATTTTAAAAGCTAATCGGGGTAGGATGCCTTTGAAGCTTCTTGGAACAGTTCTGAACACAGATGAGTCAAATCAGAAGCTACATTGTAATCAAACGCTATGACACACTGGTGGTTTTATTTTCTATTATGAAAATTATTGTAGACAGGATTGTAGTCATTTTGCAGCTACATCCAGTATACTTGTTTAAAAGCCTGGAATACTGACATTTTAAAAGGGGTTCTAGTTAACTGGTACATACTTAGAAGTCTTTACAACAGATCTATCTGCTCATGGTCAAAGGTCCTGTGTAACGCTCTGTTACAAGGGGAAGTCATCAGCTGCCATCTCGCCAGACAAAGGTTACACTCCATCTGCACAGTCAATTGTCTCTTTCAACAGGAGAAAGCATTCTTCACTTGCCCACCTAAACCCACTACTAAATGCTGCCACTATACAAGAAGTGTCATCATCCCACTGTACAATAGGGAAAATGGCACTGCAGTTCTCTTAAGCCTTCCACATAAATGACATTAATTCAACAGCTTGGCCAAAACAGATGTGCCTGGAGAAACGTGCAACGAGTTAGAGAACCCAGTCACACAGAGTGCAAACACCCGAGACCCCCATATTAAATGAGACTGATGTAAATTCCACATAATTCTCTTGATCTCATGAAAACAAAATGAAGTACACAATGCACTGAGTGATGGCAACATCTGATGTAGGGACAAAGAATAGAAGTGGCCTGTGTACAGTCAGGGAATGCAAACAAGTTTACTGCAACCAGCTGAGACTGCTTATTTCAGTCCAGAAGCTCAATAATGCTGGATGATTTTTCATTTTATAGATGCAGGCAATTCCATTGAAAACTCACATGATCAAATATATTAGGAGAAAGGTAAAACAGGACTGTAGGACAACCAGGTCCTAGTCTCGCATATGAGACAATGGCAGACTTTTTTCCAAGTTTCCCTCCTAAATACACAGTACGGATTAGATCGCAGCCAGTGCAACCTCTAGCTGTTGAGGATGTTTCTCCCATACTTACATACAACTGCTTTGAAAAAAAAAAAAAAAAAAGTCTTCAGTATTTTTTACTAATACATTCTAATAGGTGTGGCCATAAAAGGCAACTTTTTTCCCCCAGTTAGTTTTAATACCAGAATCATTCAAGCTTTGGAAGGGGTTTAACAGTAAGATATCAATATATGAGGCTTAAATGTGGCAGAAAGGATGTTAGTAAGTGCAAATGAATGTCACTTTTAGGACAGAACATGGATACATTGAGGAAAGATGAGGTAGAGCAGACGACCGAGAGAGAAAAACCCCAGAATTGTATAAACTGTTATTATAAAGCCATCTCAAAAATCAGAGTCCCATAACCAACTAATTTAGAAAGAGAGAAAACAATTATTTATTTAAGACACAGTATGGTCTACTTACATATCATAAGACAGAATTGCCTAATTTTAAAGTTTGTCTCAAAAGAGCAATGTTATGATATACATCCCATTTCAGATTAACAGAATGTGGTGTTATATTTACAGTACAGAAAGTGTTAGGGGTTAAATATACACGCTCTTGCTCTCACCCACACATGCGCGCACACACACATCCCACTTTGGAAAGGGAGAAAAATGTCTCAGTAACTTCAGTTACTGTTTAGATCGTTTGCATCCTCTCCCTTCCCTTCAAGTAAGTTCATGAACAGGTGCTATTAGTTACAAAGGAAGTGTCGTGTCACTTTTGTACATAGTTGTCATATCTTTTGGGACCCTACAATTTACGAGTCCGTGTTTTAACACTGCCATGTAATCACACATTGTTAAATAGATGCATGCAACACATGCATATAATAGCTTATAAAAAACCACTAAAAATTATTGCCATTAATACCTCTAGGTTATTGAATCCCCATCAAGGGGATTGATGCTTTAGTCTTTCAAAGCATCAGTGCTTTGGGTTCGACAGTGATAGATATATTGGTGACAAAGATATGCATACACGGTGGCTTAAATGCTGTATACAGAAGTACATCGTGCAGTCATTACTTAGATCATACGGACACATTAATGATTTGAAACTTCCACCATAAATTTTGAAGGTAGCTGAATAAAGCCTTAAGACTTTTTCCCCAGGTGCGCAAGCATTCCTTTTTAAATTTCTGTAACCTCACAACCGTTTCATGAAATTGCTTGAAACTTGCTCAGAATTCTCAATTAGGCTCTTCGCTGAATTTCAGCCAATACATTTTTCCCCTCATCCCAGAAAGCCACAGTGAGGTAAAAATGAACAGGTAAATGAATTTGCAACCTAGCTGCAACTTTTACTATCAACCAGAAACTTCTGGGTAAAAGGCGGTAGAAGAGGAATAGGCAGAAGCAAGCAAGAAAAGTCTCGTGGAAAATCCAGCTACATTAGAACGAATTGTAAATGCTTTTACTGAACACTATAGTTTTCTTAAATGACCCAATTGTTAGCATCAACTTTCACACATGGAAACAGTTAACAAGCGTTAAATCATGATTTATGAGCATGCAAATTGTTAAGATTTGCCAGAGTCCTATATGGTTAATTAAGCAACAGACAAACACCAGTTATGTTACAAAGGCCAATCAGAGGTACATAATCATTTCCTCTCAATTTTAGTGCGACTATCATTTCAAGTGTATTCAGCTGTAGCAGTCCTCAAGAAAGAAGACAGAATAGAAAAACACGATAATATTTAACAGACTAGAGATATTACTCTTTTTCTGCTATCATGGTTTTAGCTATGAATTTGCACCATGAGTAAATGTAAGAAAGACATTTGTAATGAAAGTGAAATGGGAGAGTTTGACACAAATACAATGATTGAGTTCTTTGTATTACACAGCATCACCTTTAGCCAAATTAACTTAAATTATACGATAGCACCCAAAAGCCCCAAAAGGACAGAGGGAGGACAGCATACCCGACGAGGAGTCGGAGGATTTTAGAGCAAAAGACCAACCATCAGGGGTCATAGACGCACAATGTGGCAGGCGCAGCTCCACTGGCTTCAGGAATTTTAGTCCATGAGGCCCACACATTACTAAGGGGCTAAGAAGTGTTTCACCTACAGTTAAGGGAAAGAAAAACCTGTTACTCATTCTTCTTGAAATAGGTTCAAAGTATTGCATAATTACATTGCAGAGCTACTCAGTAACTTAGCTTTAGAGAAAAATACGAACATTTTGACCTGTCAGTAAAAAATAGCACTTGCAAGATTGTTTCTCATAGTCTCTTTCAGAGCACTCAAGTGACATTTCAATGGAACATATCACAATCTCAAAATGGAAAAGCAAAAACAAGTCTGATGATTTTTATTTTTTTTGGCCACGAATTTCTCGGCAGGTGCACCAAAAGCCTATGAGCCTTATCATAACCGTCAAAAGATAAAGTATACAAACATGCAGGTCTATTTTTAGTTTAAAACTCCAAAACCTATGTTTGATTTATAAAGATTCAAAGTAACTGCAGACTGCAAGATGCTTTAACTGCAAATTTATGAAATTAACCCTTTTAGTTTCTTGACTTGAGGGACTTAGGAATCTGATAGGTCAGAAAATACAGGTACACTAGACTAGTGGTATGAAAGACAGACAGACAATGAAAAACTGCTCAATTAAGATATACTACTCAACCCTTATTAATAAGACAGTCAGGAATATACTTTTATTTATGTAAGAGTCAGAATGTTTTTTTAAACTTTGAAGCCGTTTTCTTCAGAGAAACAGGAAAAAATTAAAAGCGCTGGGTATTTTCAAGGGTTGAAGTAAACGCCAAATACTTAAGCCAAATTAGTTCAAATCACGTGCTCAATAGTTCTTTTGGTCCTCACTGTGACATGAGAAATATTTCTAATAAGAACGCCTAGAGTAAATCCCTGCACTTTGTGAGGGAATCTGCAGTTTCAAAGATTCTTAAAAAAAATAATTTAGAACCTTCCTCTAGTGCACTTGGTAAGTTTTAAATCGGTACATAAGTCTACAAATTAAATATTCTCAAGCTATAATTCAGGGCCTCCATCTTGCTTCCAACTTTCAATATGAAGGAGAATATTGCTTCCCTTACACTACTTGTGAGAGATTGACTCTGTATCTTCATACAGAAATATGTTATATATTGAAGGATATCAAGGTATTTTCATATTCTATTTTGTTGTTAGAAAAGAGTTAAATAACAGAATAGTGTACAGCACCAGCTCTTACCTTTCTCTTTGTCCAAAGGTGGAAGTATACTGTTGTCTCTGCAAACTTTGAAATATATTTCTTGCTCTATTCCCTCTGGAATGTCTCCTTGTGGTATAAAAATATAAACTCCAGTCTCTATGGAGCTCAATAGACTACCACTGCTGTTAAATACACCTCTTGCTGTGGCTACAACAGTGTGTCCATCTTCTTCCTCCTCATCCTCAAGTGCTGAAGGGCTGAATATAAGAGAAAAAGTCCAGCAGTTTTATCAGTATTTTCTTCCTCAAAGTCAGCGGCATAACCTTCCTCCAGCATTTTGGCAGAGTACAGCCTAGAGTAGGCTAGCACTGATTTTAGGAAAACATTGAATGTGTCGCACACTTGATTGTGCGCGACAACTAAGATGAAAGTAGTTCAAGATCTGCCATGAGAAGAGAACGTTTCCATAAACCCTCTGACCAAAGCCCACAAACTCTGGAAACTTTCAGAAAGTAGTTAACACAAAAATTCAGACCACCTGGATCTTATGTTTCCAAATGCACGCTTTTGGGATTATACAGAAAGAGCTTGCCCCAGCTACACACTTCGGCTTAGTAAAACTAAATGTTAACAACATCCAAAAGCTTCTTTTTCTTCCCAAAACTCCATTAGGACTTGAATACCACAAGGAGTAATAATTCTTAGTCAAGCCACACTGAACCCTTCTATTCAGATATACATTGAAAACAAAGACTGTAAAAAAAAAAAACCACCAAAAAAACCCACACCAAACCATACAAACCAACAACAAAAACCACCCCACACAGTTTTTTCCGGGTTGCCAGGATATAACTAAAGAGAAATATGTATCATTATCAAATGGCTAGCTTGAGTAGATTTCAGATCAATTTCTAAGGAATTTCACTCAAAGAACCAGTAATTTCAAAATTTCTAGCAGTCTACAAAACTACCTTGTATCAAAACATTACTCAGGTGCTTAAGAAGAAACAGGATTCATTCTTCTATTACATTTCTGAGTTACTGAAACACCAAGCAAGATTTCAAGTCCGGTTCATGCGTTATTATTTTGAAATCAAAGAATAATAAAACACTGTTCCACAAATACTAGTGAAAGTAATGTAACAGGTCAGCAAATACCTTAAGATCGTAATACTATCTGCTGCTCTTGACAGAGTTCTTATAGTTAAAGCATATCAGGCAAGCACAAGCTCCTTTCAAGCAGCTGTTGTTTTGTCTTGTAGTAAAGAGAACCAATATGAAACTGCTAAAGTGACTTTTGCTTTTTATGAGTATTTTTAAAATATTCCTTACGCATGTGTACCATGAGGTGTCTCTCTAAGCACACAGAATGAATATAATTCGGTGCAACAGCTATCCTTAGAAATTGATTCCATCTTCTAGAAACAAACCAAGAGGACAAATGACTACTACCTACCAGAAGATTTATAATTACAGTATGAGAAATGGGAAATAAAAGCCATGCCACTTTCTAATAACAGGATGCAAGATGATACAGGGACATACTTTAAGCATCTATCCAAGTGCTCTTCGATGCCCTTTGGCAGAATTTTAGAATCATAGTATCAACCTTTCAACTGTAACATCAATAGAAATTGGAAGGGGGCACAGGGGGGAAGTGCTGTATTTTTCACAGATGAACTCCTATAGACGTACTAATGGAACAAAAAAAGCAGCAGCTTACCTTACAGGAATGGCTTTAGGCACAGCATTAACATTATTTGGTTGATATTTAGGCTTGTCAACAGCAAAAGTATCCATTCCACTATCAAACTCAGGAGGCTGCGATGAGCTGTGTGCTTTCAAAATCGGTTGAGGAGAATTTGGAGATTTTGATGGCAACTCTGGTTTATGCTGAGCTTCATTTGGCAAGAGATTATGGTTGAATTTAGGACTTTCAAACTTGCGCTCAAAGGGCCTTGCAGCACTAGTGTAAGGTTTTGTTGTAAAACGGTTGTAAGAAGGAGTGACTGTTTTCTGGATCTGTTCAGTTCCATTGACGGGGCCTTTGTCAGGGAAGCTTTTCTGAGGATAAAAAGTGGACTGCACAGTGTCTTCTCTCAAGCATCTGAAAATTGGTGGCTTATTCTGAGGTGGAGGAGGGTCAGACACGGAGTTAGCTGCAACGCAAACAAAAATACCAGAACTCAATGACCATCAGAAATTCTAGTCACATACATTATGGTAGAAAGACACATTTTAGTCAATTCTTAATCTACTACATAAAATATATATAGATTCATCTTGGCTCTTTTAGATCACCTGTCCTCCTATTACATTTCGGATGTTCAGGCAAGTTACCTAATGTTTCATTAAACAGATGTGTTAGATGCAATGGTATGACCTTTCAATAAAAAGGTTAGACTGATTTATACCCTGACCAAAAAAACCAGAATTGACTACTACTATGCACTTGCACAAACTGGAAAATTGAATTGGACTGAGCAATCCTATCCATGTGAAAGCGAAACCAAGTTTTTCTTCTGTTTTTAGAAACCTACAACTCATGCCTAAAGAATTCTGGTCCAAAGCACAGAGCGTTACATTTTTTAAGTATTGGAAATTTTACTTCACCTTTGCCAAGACCACCAAATATGGAAGAGACAGTTATAGTGACTATTAACACCTGGAAGCTAGGGTTTCAGACAGGATCACCAAATCATTTCATTAAACTCAGTGTCACTATAATAAAAAGCTATTTTCACTAATAATTATTCCAAGTTTCAGTTAAAGAACACCATAGTTACCAGTGCAGACACACTGAAGCAACCACAGAAGCCCCTGACAAGGGATATTATTACCACCCGAGTCAGATTACCTTCCCAGCCGCTCACCTTCTGAAAGTGCGGGCTTGTGATGTGCTGGGAGAGACAGGACAGGACTGTTAATTGACTGAGGTTGTGTGTACTGGACTGAAGGAGCAGGAGGAGGAGTTGTAACTGGAGCGATTGGCTCGTAGCGTTTTTCACCGACAGGCCTATCCATTGATTCTGTATCAGTTGGTTTCCCCCTGTTGAAATAAAAGAAAAAACCCACATTTGACTGTTCAGTTCCCTCACGTCTCTGAGCTCCTGCATTCACTGCTATTTTTTTCTTCTATGATCACCTGATTTCCATCTCTTCCTATAAACATTAAAACATGATTTTCTTTCATATTCTGTCTCAAGTATAAAAACATTTATTGATAAGCACAAGAGATTAAGACAACATTGAATTTTTAGGAGAAGATTAGTAACACAAACCATGGCAAACAAAAGGCAGATGACATTTCAGGTGTATTTGTGTAATTGCCTACAAGATCTTGGTTGTTCAATTTAATCTGAGGTAATTTCAATGAAGACGTATTCTCTAATTTATCAGGTCTTCAAAATAAAAACATAAATCCACTTTTTTGGGGGGGCGTGGGTGGGTTGTTTTTGAAAAGCATAGTTAGTCAATAGGCCAATGGATTCTAGTACAACTTTTCTAAATACACCTAGTATTCGAACAATGCCATCTTCATAAGAAACGTAATCAGCTTAAGCTTCACTAGCTTTATGTGCATAGTGTAGGTAGCTTAAAATCTTATTTTCAAAACATTTTTCTTATACTAGAAATATTTATCCAAAAGTTTATTTCAGGAAATGATTGATTTCACAGATACCTGTAATTTTGGACTACAGCATATTGCACTTACATTCAGAATTTGTGTGTTTAAAATTTTAAGTGCACATAATGCCTGTGATGAAATGTAACAGTGAGAGGACACCTGAAAACATCCTCACATCAACAACAGTCTTACCACTTGATGTTCCTTTTCAAGTAGTCATAGCTAGTGTAAGAGCCAAGAAATCTAGGTGATGGCAAAGCAAACAGCAATAGAAGAATGAAAGAAAATAGTCATTCTATCTTGATCATATTATTTCGTCATACTTTTTACGTTAGTCCTAGCAGTTCTTATATGACAAGCTTGTTGAAACAAAGAGACACTACTTTTATCAGTGATGTTTCTCCAAGACCTTTACCGTATGCACATGTACAATGATCACCTACTATAGTATGAGATTTTGTCAGTGAATTAGGAGGTAGTCAAGATTTCAACATGACAGATATCAGAAGTAAGTCATTTGTAACAATCTGTATAAACAAAGTTATTCAATGTATTGAAAAAAGTGAAAAAATATAATTCCCATATTCTAACAATCTCTCACTTATGGTCGAATTTGCATTAACTTCTTCAGACTTAACATACTCAGAATGATGATGGTTTTGTACTGCAGATCATATACTGAGGGTACATTCACAGCACGTGTTTCTATAACACTATCAGCTCATCCAATAGCAGAGCACACACCGTAAAATGCTTGTGATTGTGTTCAACAATTCCTAAAAGGATGTCTTAGAGTTTTCTGTCTCCTAGTATTCATTAACAGTTGTTCTAAGTATACTGATGGCTTTCCCTTCATTTTTAACACTTATCTTGTTCATATGTTGCAAGAAAATACATTTTACATCAGAAGAGCTTTACCTCATTCCTTTGCTTTCTTTACGCTCATAAAAACGTAAGAGGCAACAATTGCAGACACCAACAGTCTTACTGCTTCAGATTAAGAAAAGAGCTGATCAAATTTTGAAAGTCTGTTTGATGACCACATGAATGTGATCCTCAGTGAGCTAAAGAGCATCTGTATGTCTCTCTGAAATCAGTGTTGCCAAAAAAAAAATCATTTTAGATCTGCTGTATAAGCTTCCATTCCCACTGATTTTATATAAAGCCATTCACCCAACAACAGAAGTTATTACTGCACACTCACCCACTGTTGTCTTTATTCCAGATGGATAGTAGGTGCTTTCTCAGCAACTGCCCACCTGAAATCCCTGTTTCCCAGAGGGTCTATTAGCCAGGGGAGGGCAGCACTGCAAAAGCCCACAGAAAAAACCCACACACCATGCCTAGCGAGAATTGCGTGGCAGCTTTCTGAGGAATTAAAAAATAGGGAAGGGTAGTACATTTTGACAAAGGGAGCAGAAGAGAGAGCTGTGACAATACAAACACAGCCAGAACAAAGCTGTGCTTAACATGAAGTCCATTCTTCTGTCATATGCTCCTGAACAAGGGTCAGCCACAACCTCAACCACATTGCTCAGAACCTGTACGCAATCAAAGTGGTCCACAACAAAATGCTTGCTAACAGAATCACAGGGGTTGGAAGGGACCTCTGGAGATCCAATCCCCTGCCAGAGCAGGGTCACCTAGAGCAGGTTGCACAGGATGGCGTCCAGGCGGGTTTCGAATGTCTCCCGAGTCGGAGACTCCACCACCTCTCTGGGCAGCCTGTTCCAGTGCTCTGGCACCCTCAAAGGAAAGAAGTTCCTCCTCATGTTTAGATGGAACTTCCAATGTTAAGTTTGTGCCTGTTACCTCTTGTCCTATCACTGGGCACCACTGCAAAAAGACTGGTGCCATCCTCCCGGCACCCTCCCTTTAAGTATTTGTAAGCATTGATGAGATCCCCTCTGAGTTTTCTCTTCTCCAAAGACCCAAGTCCCTCAGCCTTCCCTCATAAGAAAGATGTTCCAGCCCCCTAATCATCTTTGTAGCCCTTACAACTTGTGAGTGTACAAACGAAGCTCCTCTCATTATTGATGTGCTGTTTTCTAAGCTGTTTCCCACTTTTTGTTACAGAACTGCTACTTTAATTTGAAATGAAGCAGGAATGAACCATTAGAATGAACCAGTGGGCAACACATTATAAGCCTTGGTGCACAACAGAAAACTTACCAAACCACATTGCTGCTCTGCCATTCCCATTCAAAAAGCTCCAATTAAGACAGGTAATACCTCAGCTGGAGCAGTTTAAGAAGTTAACACAGGACACTGTTCTCTACTGCCTCCTCAGATAAGGCTCTAACTAATCATGTGGGTACTCCTAACTCTACTCAGTATGAAATTTAGGTAAGCTACCCCCTTCTGCAGCATGTCAAGCTAATGCAGGTAACGACATTGAACCAAGCAGGAACAAATCCACTACTCTCGGCCATGGGGGTAGCAGCCTCACGAACTGCTCCAGCCAGATGCACTGAACCACGTCCATTTACAAGTTCTACTGTCTTCTCACATCAAGAGGAACTATGCCTTATTCTACAGTTACTGACAACTGTAACATGAAGATACGGCATTATCCATACAAAGTAGCTTTAGTAATGGCAAAAGTTTCCTAAATGATGCAAATAGAACCCCAATGAACTGAAAGAGTTAAGAAATTTGTACATGCGTAATGGGAAAAATACATACTTTCACAATACTTACTCAGTGGCAAAGAACTTTACATAATTTAACGTGCATTAATATTTAAAACAGAAAAAGTTATAGCTATTGCTCGTGAATAAATAAAATCGGTCCTCTGTACCCAGAACACATTATACGGATTATGCAGGAGCAAGATATTGCATAATCAGAGTTCCTGTATCATCCAAATTTAGTCCTGTTTATTTTTAGAAAAGTTTATTCACAGAATAGCAATTACCATATAAATTCACAGGAAAAAAAAAGATGAACAAGCAAGTAACAGGGTACTAACTGGAAGCTAGCGAAAGCAAAGTCCTAAATATGGATGTTTGCTGTTGGCTTGTGCTGCCGCGCAAGGACATTGCAGTATGCTTCCAGAGGCAGTACGGTCCAACTGAGCACTGTTGTTCTTTACCTCTTTTCACTCACTTCCATTAATATTTTAGCCTTTGTCTTTTGCACTGCACTACCGTGGGTAGATTTTCTTTCCCATGCCTGTCCCTTCCTGTTAAGGGTTACATTCTTTCATAAAGAGAAAACACAACACATTTTTGTCCCCTGACATATGAAACTATCAGCCTTAAAACCAGTATTATCTTACTCCTCTATGGCAGTAAGTTGTCACCTTCCCCTAAGTACAAGCCCTGAAGTTATACACTAACCCACAACCAAAACAAAACCAGAACTGAGAGACGAAAGAATGGAAGTGTCATGGTAGACAGAAGCAGTAGGTAGAAATATCAAACAATCTCTCAACTATTGGCTGCTCTGCAGCAAGAATTCAATAGTCGTGTGTATCTCCCATGTTTTTCAGTGTGGGTGACGACACTGCTGAGGACAACAAGTGTACAACGAAAGCTTACTACGCTCTCCATCTGAAGAATTTTACAGTCTTCACAATTAACTTAATGAAAGCTTACAGCATTTGTCCCAAAGCATTACTTGCATTTACTATGGCACCACAGTCCATGTCTGCCGATCAAAATGGAGATCTATGGCTAACATTGTTTTTGTATATGGGAACGTAATTCTGAAAGCTACTGCAAAACATTATGAGGCCAGCCAAGACT
>VYXH01012758.1:128793-146262 GCA_013397275.1 Burhinus bistriatus
AGAACGGGGAATACAACACACTTTTGCAGGTGGTGAGAAGAGTGGAAGTAAATCAATTTACATATGTAAGTTAGTTATAGCATTGCTGGGGAAGTATATAAAGTCACATGGATTCATCTTCATGATCAAGGATATGGCATGATTTAAAGTATACAAAGATGTAGCATCATTTTAGGGAAATAACAAAACTTTCTCAAGGCTTCATTAATAAACAGCAGAACACTGACAAGCTAAAAAAAGTCACACAAAGTAAAATCAAAATACAGAATGCAGTCTTTTTTTAAGAATGTCTTATTTTTGAGAAGTGAAAAGTATATAGTTTGAAGCCATGCACACAAAACATTAGATGATGCTTAGCAATTCAGATGCACTGTTTTTTTGTAGCCTGCATGATTTCTTACAGGGGAAAAAAAAAATCAGAAGGAATTCTCCAAATAAGGGCAAAATAAAAAGATCATGTGCTAGCTTGATGTATAGCAGGAAATCAGCGCAACAATGTGGCACAGGTACCTTTGCTGGATCTATATGCGGCGATAAGGATGATGGCTCTTGATCTCTTAGGACTATATGAGCTCCCTCAGTACTTGATGTTCTTAAGGGGCCCGCTTGTGGTTGGTAAGAGTTGTAAGGAGCAGCAGTAGGCTCCTCCAGTCTGACATTAGTTAGGTTTACATTAGCATTTACTGCAGAGGTTGATGAGGTTGCAGGGTTTGATTCAGGCGACGGGGAAAGGTAAGGGACTGCAGGTGAGGCTTCTGCTTTCTGTGAAGTGTTTAAAATATTTTAAATATACCGCTACTGAATCACTGTATGACTTCGATTTATATTAAAATAATTTAAATGATGCTTTGATTAACAGAGCTAGATGTAGAATGAAATGTACTGAAAGTATCATGCACTAACACTTCCAGAAATTCATTATGTTGAAAATTAAAAAAGCAAAACATTTAATCAAATTAGAATGGTGCTTCAATCCCCCTCCTGTCAGAATGAGTCACTAGAACAGGTAGGGTAAGCTGATTCTCCAGTTCATTATAACATATTGTTGCTGTTGACAGACTCTTGTATGCACTCACAATACTGGTAAGCAGACTATAAACACAGATTTCTTGTTCAAGAGAACTTGCAACCAGAAGTAAATGTACAGCGGTCAGCGTATAAAATTATTTTCTTACCGGCTGAGAAGCAGTTGTTTTAAATCCTGAAGAATCTATTCTAAGATTTGGCTGTGGCTGAGCTTGAGATGCGTAAGTGGGGTAAGTTTGAGTTTCATGATGCATTCCAGAAGAATCCTCTCTAACAGGTTCAGAAGAACGTGTAATAGCAGATTCAGGAGGAGTCCCAACCTCATCGTTCAGAGTTTCATCCAGTTCTTGATCAGTATAAGCACCCCCTTCTGTATCTGTGTCTTCATAATCAGATGTGTGTCTACTGTCTGTGCTGTACATAGAATATTCACTACCAGGAGCTGAGAGGTAAGAAAGGCGGTCATCGTGTAAATCAAGGTCATCACTTGTAGCACCATCTGCCTGTGTCAAACAAAATTAGAGTACACATTTATTGAAATACCTTTTAAAGAACGCCTTTTTTCTTGCAATGTAAAGCTAGGAAATTTTTCTGTGAATAATCAAGAACTGAACAAATGGAATGCATCCATCTTGTTCTGAACCACAACAGAAAGCCTGGTAGTTAAGAGTTAGTTATATTCCAAATCCAGCAGCACAGCAGCAGTATGAAAATCCAACACATCTGAATATCACACGGGAGGAGAAATCGGGTTTCAATCACTGAGGATGGTAAATTACACCTAAAAACCTCTTCTGCAGTCTCGCTCTTTGAATCATTTTACTAAGGGGTCAGATGACTGTCAGTGTAAGGGAGGGGATAGTGCATAGTGTCCACGGAAATCAAAGCGTTTGGAAAGATACAAAGCTGCACTTAAAGTGATATTATATTGGAATCATTAACTTGAAGGTAGATTATAAGGAGGTGAACGGAGCTCAATCTGAACAGCAATAGATAATCCAAATATTAAGAAACATGTAGCAATAGCTGATTCATCATTTGCTTACTTGTAGTTGGTACTTCACTTGATATTAGTTCTTCAAGCAGATGGATCTAGTGTGCATAGTGTAACATGCAGCTTGAGAAGGCAAGTGGAGTTTTACTAGGCAATGGAGAATACTAGTCATTTTGTATCTGTGTTCTCACAACTGAGAGAACACAGTTCTCAGGTCAGAAAGAACATGAATATGCCACTTGCTTTTACATTAATGAAATAATTTGTCATCAGGCAATCCCAGCCCCTAGTACCAATGCAGCAGAACACCCAGAAGTTACTTCATGAAAAAGCATCCAGTTCCCACAAAGTCTTCAAAGCAATAACATATCCTCCAGCTAATAGGGCCAATGCTCTCAATTACTACACTGCTACATGCAGAAGGACAACTATACAGCCCTCATTAACACAATAACTGCACTAATATAGCGACCAGTTTTGAGCAGTTCACACAGCCATGAGGCGTTACTGCTTTCAATCTTCAAATGATGGTTAAAATGAGGAGGNATTCTCCAAATAAGGGCAAAATAAAAAGATCATGTGCTAGCTTGATGTATAGCAGGAAATCAGCGCAACAATGTGGCACAGGTACCTTTGCTGGATCTATATGCGGCGATAAGGATGATGGCTCTTGATCTCTTAGGACTATATGAGCTCCCTCAGTACTTGATGTTCTTAAGGGGCCCGCTTGTGGTTGGTAAGAGTTGTAAGGAGCAGCAGTAGGCTCCTCCAGTCTGACATTAGTTAGGTTTACATTAGCATTTACTGCAGAGGTTGATGAGGTTGCAGGGTTTGATTCAGGCGACGGGGAAAGGTAAGGGACTGCAGGTGAGGCTTCTGCTTTCTGTGAAGTGTTTAAAATATTTTAAATATACCGCTACTGAATCACTGTATGACTTCGATTTATATTAAAATAATTTAAATGATGCTTTGATTAACAGAGCTAGATGTAGAATGAAATGTACTGAAAGTATCATGCACTAACACTTCCAGAAATTCATTATGTTGAAAATTAAAAAAGCAAAACATTTANTTGCCTTGCACAGTTGAACAAGCCTAAGTACCTGAATTAAAATTCTATTTTATAACCTAGCTAGTAATAAAGCAACCAAAATGTAATTCTTATAATTGCACACCTTGCCCTTTTAACCTATATCGCATGGAAGTTAGATAGCTGTATCATAGCATAAAGAAATAAAACCCTTATTTCCCTTTTACCTTACCTTTTCCCTTTTGTTTTACTTTCTACTTATCTCAGTTAAACATAGGAAAAAAGTAAGATTATTGGCTAAGTTTCTTCCTCAAAGTGCAGAAAAAAACATAGTGTCCTTCCCCCACTTTGCAGCAATCATGTTCTTGACAACTGACTTTATGCCCTGCCTTAATATTGACACAGAAAATCATACTGACACACTCTGACTCTCCACTCTGCAGTTTCCTATTTGAACCACTAAGAGATGTTTTCTTAATATTCTAATCTCATATTGAAAGCTATATTTAATTAATCAGTTGTGCATCTACCTGTAAGTTGTTTTGTCGTGTTCATACTGGCTTTGAGAAGTTGGTTTTGGACCACTCACAGTTGTAAGCGTAGGCTTAGGTGCTAGTTCTGGAGGCTGTAAAGAAAAGCAAGCACATTCTCTTAGATTCTAACATTTAGAAAGATACAGCACTTTATGAGTAAGAAAACTAAGACTGCCTCCCCTTCCCCCAAAAGGAAAAACAGAACAAAATACTAGTGAAAGATGAATTGGAGAAGCTTTCAGCACTGCACAGATCCCCTTCACTGTTTTCACAAAAGTTTTCAGCTTCTGCTTTTAAAACATACAGCAGTTAGGTTGCTAAGAGGCTATTCCACAAGCAGCAAAGCTTTTCTTTCCAAGATAATATTTTACTTCTTGCAATGTAGTCTCATTAGCAAAAATCAGGAATGAAAAGACTTAAATGACTTACCTTGACAGCTGATGTATCACTTGTTTCCTTCATTTTTTCCAAAGATGGTGATCTTCTTCTTTCAAATATCTTAACCCTACTTCGCACAGACTGTGGTTTCATGGCTGGATCTTCTTCTTCTTCTGCTAGAGATGGTGGCGTAGGCAGTGGTTTACTGTTAGAAGGCAAAACTTCTGGTTTGGTTTGTGATGAAGGGGGAGGAGGAAGAGAAACACCTGAAGTGCCATGAGAAGGCTCATATTGTCCAGCTTTAGCATTATAAGCTTGAGAAGGACCTTGTTCATAGCTTCTTATATGCGGATCAAAGTACTGCTTCGGTTCAGGAGATCGAGATATGGCTGACTGGTATGGCTGAGCTTCTTGTTTGTATCTACCATGCGTGTCATATCCAACAGCATGTTGATCTTCATATCGCACTTGTGGTAAGCTGAAGTTTTTGGGTGCATGCTCATAGCGAGGTCTGCCATCATAGCTCATTGGAGGAGGTTCCTCAAAACGAGGTTGTGCTGGATAATAGCTGCGTTCTGTGCTCTCTTCTACATTTTGTCTGGAATCAAGATCCCTAGGAGGCTGGTTTTCATAAGCTGTTCTTGTTTGGTTATAGGGCTGTTTTTCATCATAATATGCCCAGTGCTCCTCGTAGGGAGGCACACGGTCATCATAATGTAAGCGAGGGTCATAACCACGAGAAAATTGATCTACGTAGTTTGTAGAATCATACCTGTATGTTGACTGTTCATAGTCCCTACTCGGTTGTTTTTCTGCATACTGAGCCTGGGATTCATAGATCAGACTTGGGTCTCTTTCCTGTCTCTGTACTGGGTGATTAATTGCTGGCTGTTTTAAGACGTAGCTTTGTCTGGACGCTTCTTCGTTAATATAGGGATCCTTTCTGTATACCTGTTAAAGAGAGAGGCATACTTTTCGGTTAAAATGAAGAGCAACTGCAGCTGCATTTGAAATGTAATATTTTAAACAAACCTAAGTTCTAATAAATACTGGCTTTAGGTTTGTTTAAAAGTGGAATGATTTGGTGCAGTTTGCAATCACAGAAAGCTGAACTTGTCAATTCAAGAGATCCCTTCCAGTCCTATTTTTAAGCAAAAACATGTAAGTAGATTAGAAGGGAAAGACAAAGGTAATAGTCTCTCATCGGGCGGGGGGGGGNGGCACAGGTACCTTTGCTGGATCTATATGCGGCGATAAGGATGATGGCTCTTGATCTCTTAGGACTATATGAGCTCCCTCAGTACTTGATGTTCTTAAGGGGCCCGCTTGTGGTTGGTAAGAGTTGTAAGGAGCAGCAGTAGGCTCCTCCAGTCTGACATTAGTTAGGTTTACATTAGCATTTACTGCAGAGGTTGATGAGGTTGCAGGGTTTGATTCAGGCGACGGGGAAAGGTAAGGGACTGCAGGTGAGGCTTCTGCTTTCTGTGAAGTGTTTAAAATATTTTAAATATACCGCTACTGAATCACTGTATGACTTCGATTTATATTAAAATAATTTAAATGATGCTTTGATTAACAGAGCTAGATGTAGAATGAAACGTACTGAAAGTATCATGCACTAACACTTCCAGAAATTCATTATGTTGAAAATTAAAAAAGCAAAACATTTAATCAAATTAGAATGGTGCTTCAATCCCCCTCCTGTCAGAATGAGTCACTAGAACAGGTAGGGTAAGCTGATTCTCCAGTTCATTATAACATATTGTTGCTGTTGACAGACTCTTGTATGCACTCACAATACTGGTAAGCAGACTATAAACACAGATTTCTTGTTCAAGAGAACTTGCAACCAGAAGTAAATGTACAGCGGTCAGCGTATAAAATTATTTTCTTACCGGCTGAGAAGCAGTTGTTTTAAATCCTGAAGAATCTATTCTAAGATTTGGCTGTGGCTGAGCTTGAGATGCGTAAGTGGGGTAAGTTTGAGTTTCATGATGCATTCCAGAAGAATCCTCTCTAACAGGTTCAGAAGAACGTGTAATAGCAGATTCAGGAGGAGTCCCAACCTCATCGTTCAGAGTTTCATCCAGTTCTTGATCAGTATAAGCACCCCCTTCTGTATCTGTGTCTTCATAATCAGATGTGTGTCTACTGTCTGTGCTGTACATAGAATATTCACTACCAGGAGCTGAGAGGTAAGAAAGGCGGTCATCGTGTAAATCAAGGTCATCACTTGTAGCACCATCTGCCTGTGTCAAACAAAATTAGAGTACACATTTATTGAAATACCTTTTAAAGAACGCCTTTTTTCTTGCAATGTAAAGCTAGGAAATTTTTCTGTGAATAATCAAGAACTGAACAAATGGAATGCATCCATCTTGTTCTGAACCACAACAGAAAGCCTGGTAGTTAAGAGTTAGTTATATTCCAAATCCAGCAGCACAGCAGCAGTACGAAAATCCAACACATCTGAATATCACACGGGAGGAGAAATCGGGTTTCAATCACTGAGGATGGTAAATTACACCTAAAAACCTCTTCTGCAGTCTCGCTCTTTGAATCATTTTACTAAGGGGTCAGATGACTGTCAGTGTAAGGGAGGGGATAGTGCATAGTGTCCACGGAAATCAAAGCGTTTGGAAAGATACAAAGCTGCACTTAAAGTGATATTATATTGGAATCATTAACTTGAAGGTAGATTATAAGGAGGTGAACGGAGCTCAATCTGAACAGCAATAGATAATCCAAATATTAAGAAACATGTAGCAATAGCTGATTCATCATTTGCTTACTTGTAGTTGGTACTTCACTTGATATTAGTTCTTCAAGCAGATGGATCTAGTGTGCATAGTGTAACATGCAGCTTGAGAAGGCAAGTGGAGTTTTACTAGGCAATGGAGAATACTAGTCATTTTGTATCTGTGTTCTCACAACTGAGAGAACACAGTTCTCAGGTCAGAAAGAACATGAATATGCCACTTGCTTTTACATTAATGAAATAATTTGTCATCAGGCAATCCCAGCCCCTAGTACCAATGCAGCAGAACACCCAGAAGTTACTTCATGAAAAAGCATCCAGTTCCCACAAAGTCTTCAAAGCAATAACATATCCTCCAGCTAATAGGGCCAATGCTCTCAATTACTACACTGCTACATGCAGAAGGACAACTATACAGCCCTCATTAACACAATAACTGCACTAATATAGCGACCAGTTTTGAGCAGTTCACACAGCCATGAGGCGTTACTGCTTTCAATCTTCAAATGATGGTTAAAATGAGGAGGAAAAAAGGAAAATAAACTTAATTCCACAAGCATCTGCCCGCATCTGTAACACCAGGAAGAATGAAAGAACAAGCAATCTCTCATAAATACAGTTCTATCATTTCTCCCCAAACATATTATTTCTTACCTTTCCTTCTGAAACCCACACTAGTTGGTTCTGTTGTTGCTGAATTGCTTCCTTTAGAGCTCCATACCATCCTTCATTCATTGAATTCAAGTTAATGGTAGCTAGAAGTACAGCAGGTTAGTTCGACTTATGATTTCTGCAGAACTATGAGAAGGATCTGTACCACCAGTAATAAAAGCAATATAAACTGGTAGATTAAAACAGTTAGATTTAGACAGTAACGTAAATATTAGTATTCAAAGTAACCTTAATGCCTGATGTGGTTTGGCACATTTTATCCCATAGGAAATACTGAATGAACAGTAGCTTAGAATAAAGGAAGGCTTCAGTTTAGCCAGACTAAAAAAAAAAAATTACATCATCTTCCTATTTATTCAAATGTTTGATTTTGGTTAATGATCCTGAAAAGCCACCAGATCTATTAGAAATGTCACTTTGATGTTTCAGATTGCTTTACGTTTGTGTAGTCATGTGCAAACGATGCACATGTCAATGAACTATTGCTTATCGAACAGGGGAGCCTGAACCAGTCAACAACTGCTTGACTTGGTCCATTTGCAGAAGAGTCTGGAGGAAGAAGGTACTCTCATCTTGCCTCTCCCTCCCTCTCAGAAATACTAATCCAGTATATATCTAATTACTTACTTGTAAAGAGATGGTGATTATTTTTGCGTAGCTTGTGAGCTCTTTCATACAGCTTCCTGGCACTTTTTCGTGATTCTGGGCACAACCTCATTCTCATAGTCTTTACACCCTGCTTAGAATCAGGATTTAGGAACACTACAATAGGATACCACTGGGCATAATTCAGACGGTCCACTGCATTAGGAGTGACATCTAATAAAGCATGTTTGTCCTGTTGTGATAAAAAAGACGGAGGGAAGAAAGTGAATTATTTATATACTAGATTTTTTTTTTTTTAAACAGCCCCCACAAATTCATTTTGTATCACCTTTACAGAGTTCATTGTTTCAAAGTATTAATTTAAATTCTTTTCCTATTTGAGTAATAGAAACCAAACCAATTCCAGTACCAGGCTACATAGGCATATACATTTTGAACTCTAGGACTGACTGTGTAACTATGAGCTTTTTAATATTTAAGTCCCTATTTAAAAATTCTCTCCCAAGTAAGCAGGCACTGAAGTAAAAATAAGCTGTTTCCTACTAGTATTCTGCTCATAGGAAAAAAGGAAAGACAGAAACACAAGACCTAGTCTCATTACACACCTCCATCTTCCTTTCAAAAAAAAAAAACCCACAAAACAATACAAAACAAAACAACACACCACCACCCAAACAGAAAACCCAAAACCAAACCCTACTCTGAATGCAAGGGCTTGGCCAGCTTTCATCCAGTGCAAGATTCATCTCAAGCACAAAGTACCCCCACTTTGCTGGTAGAATAGCTCCCCCACCCCTCCCTGACATCTGAAAGGCCTGCAGTTTGTTTCAAAGTAAGGAAAAGGTGAGGAGCAGAGCCTCATATCATGAGCTACTATCAGAAGTTTTATGGATACAGAGGAAGTGAGATTGAAGGATCTTTTCCCCTAGTCCTTGCACAAAAAATTGAAGTCAAGTCATTAATTTGTAAATTGGGTGTGGGAAGACTAATGACTCCATAAATAAAGTAACAATTTCTAGCTCTAATGTCACACCATGGCTTTAAGTGAAAGAGGAAGCAGCTTAAAACAGCCTTAATGGAGAGAGGACAACACTCCCTGGAACAAAGCCCAGAATTACTTCTGGGCCTGCAGTTATTAGGATGGAAAAGGAAGGGGTAGTGGTTTGTTTGTTTTTTTTTAAATTAGCCAATAGAAAGATTAGAAAGTTATTTTTAAAGCAAGCACGCTCATTAGTTATTTAAAATACCCAACACTTTACTTGATGATATCAGTTTTACCCTTCTTGTGTTAGAAGTACAGTGACAATAAAAGACTTACTCTATCAATTATCTGTTTTATAGTGTGAAGACGAATAATGCCAGAACTACGTTGGTCAGTACCAGCATCTCTTGGTTCACTTTCTGGTAGAGGACACAGTAAAAATCTGTTGTAAGTTTACAACATATTCTACGTTCCCTCATTAAGCTAAAACAAACTATTTCATAGGTCAAACTGTCAATTCAGATTGAAGACACCACCCCCGCTTCAAAATAATACATGAAAATCTACCCACCAATTTGTCCGTAAAAATCATTACAGCTTTACAAAATCGCTTAGAACTAGGGCAATAAGGTATTGAATTAAAATAAAATTTGAGAAGGCTATAAACAGAACTAATATTGCTTTTACCTTCAGAGAATTATCAGCAAACAGTGGAAGTGCTTACATTTAGTCTGTTCCTTTACACTGTCAGCTTCTTGTTAAACATGTGGACAGCTACAGTAATAATGTAGAAACAAACAATCTAGGAAAAGAAAGCTGACTATTTCCTAACTGCAGAAGAACCTGATCTCAATACTTACTTGCAATTTGAAAGATATCTGGTTCTTCTCTAGCAAGTTTCTCCCGCGCAACATCAGCTATTGGACCAAAAATTGTTACAGGTCTGAGAAACCCAGCTAGAATTGAAGAAAAAAAAGAGTCAAAATACCTTGATTGCTTAAAACAAATGCAAGATACTCTTAAATATATAGGCTAATACAAAGCAAACCACACAAACCTGTTAACCTGCAACAGTAAGAATAAAGCCATACCTTCCCGAAGAACAACTCTTTCATAGGCAGGAAACTTTGTCTGAACAGGTTGGGCAGAAAGATCTTCTCTGCTTTTTCGGAGATTTCTTTTTGAGCTACGCAAACCTCGGAATCTCCAAAAATCCGCTCGATCTCCTCCTGCTGTCTTTGGAAGCGTGTACTGTACGCTAGCTAGTTGCTCAGCTCTAAGAGGACAACAAATCCCAACCAGTTATCAAGAAAGTCAGCTTCTGAAGTAATGCTTGACTAGCAAGCTTACACTTCCAAAAAACCCACTACCACCTGCTGAATCAAGCTTTTGCTGTTTCTGTATTAAAAAGTACAAGACTGAACTACTGAGGCCGATAATCACGTTTCTAAAGCTTTATGTAGCCTTGTCTCTTGTACTGAAAAAAAAGTTTTAAGGTTCTTTGTGGACTGTACGAGAGTCAAAAGGAAATCCACAGATCAGATATTCAACTTCAATTCGTTTTAACACTGTCACTTTTTCTGACTGAATCAGTTCTATAAACTAGTGTCCTGCAGACAAGTCCAATCATTCGTTATACAGATGCATAATTTCAAAGTGTAGTTTTAAAATAGCGATTTAAGTATTTTAAAAGCGTACCTGTTTTTGTTAGGTATGATACCTCTTTCAACTTCCTTATGATTCTTGCCAATTCGAATTGCCAGCCATGAACCCAGTTTGCCATTGTACAGAGTGTCCACCACCCGGAACACTTCACCTTTGTTGAAACTTAGTCCGTAAGGAGATTCCTTTTCATATTCAAAATGAGTTCTGATATAGAAAGAATCCCCTACATCAGACTCAACAATGCGACGATAAACTGAAAAAAGAAACACCAGAATATGAAGAACATAAAACAATTCTCCTTGTTTTAAATATACAATATTACTCCAAGAAGCCTTAGTATCTCAGAGTTGGTCTATTTTAAGCAGCGTAACTATTAATAGCAAACTCTACCAACATCAAATCAACTTTCATGGTCAAAAATTTGGTGTCAGTGCAAGCTTAATTCAGGTTCCCTGGAAGGAATGAATCTTACTGGAAAAGAAGTTTGTGTGTGCGCACAAATAGAATCATAGAATAGACTAGGTTGGAAGGGACCTTTAAAGGTCATCTAGTCCAACCTCCCTGTCATGAGCAGGAACGTCTCCAACTAGGCCAGGTTGCTCAGAGCCCCATCCAACCTGGCCTTGAATGTTTCTAGGGATGGGGCATTGACCACCTCTCTGGGCAACATGTGCCAGTGTCTCACCACCCCCACAGTAAAGAATTTCTTTCTTGTATCTAGTCTAAATCTCCCCTCTTCCAGTTTAAAACCATTCCCCCTCATCCTATCGCTCCACTCCCCGATAAAGAGTCCCTCCCCATCTTTCCTGTAGGCCCTCTTTAGGTACTGGAAGGCGCTATAAGGTCTCCCCAGAGCTTTCTCTTCTCCAGGCTGAACAACCCCAACTCAGCCTAATAACTCATTTTCAAAGGCATAACTACAACAGACTCCCCTGTTTCCCCCCCCAAGATTTAATGCCAATACTTCTGTCAGATGCTAAGGGTTATTTTTGGTGGGTTTTTTGTTTGGGTTTTTTGCAGGTTGTTTTGTTTTGGGGGCTTTGTTTGCTTGGGGTGTGTGTGTATTGTTATAATATTGATCTGTAGCCCATTTGTAGTAGTAACCTATCCCAAAGTCAAAGAACTTAATAGTCTTCATAAGGCACCAATTTCCTGCAAGTCAGAAGTTAGTGATCATTCACTATACTTTGTGTTGTTCCATGCAGTCTACTACATTGCTCATAATATACAAATATTTACCATCTTTTTTCTTCTGTGCCAGAATAGTTACTTCTTCGCCTTTAGGAAGATCAAGCAAAAAAAGGACAGCTTCTTCTCTGATGATATTTGTGAAGTCTACGTTATTTACCTGGTATCAACAAAGCAATCAGTTTGATTTAGCATACAGGGTTATAACAGAAGTTTAACTGTACAATGGGAAATCTAAATCAACCTATTGCTAAGGCTTTTTTTATTCAGTCTCATATATACACATCAAGTGCATGTATCTCAAGAAGTCTCTTGTACCTCTAAATAGTCCCACTTTATTTCTTGATAAAAGCATTGCTTCCAGAATAATAGGTAGCTGTTCATCTTATATTCTTTAGATCAATATTATGGGGCATCTACAAACATCAGTAACATACACAGCTCTCTGACAATTTAGTGACCCAACAGTTAAAAAAACTCAAACAACTTTATCAACTGAATCAGTCTAAGAAATTGGATTAAAAACTTACTAACCTTCCTAGCAACAGTACAGTAACAGGAGATTTTGCTGCTATTAAGTCATCTATTAAGTACATACAGGAAAAACCTGTATGAACTACAAAGGCAATATATTCAATACTACAGAAAGAAAACATACTTTGGTACAAGAAAACATTTATACTGTTACTGTTTTTGACATACCCTGAGAATCTGGTCCCCTTCCTCTAATCCTTCTTTCGCTGCAGGGCTGTCTTCCAGAACACCAGCTACAAATATGCCAACATCATTGCCACCTGCTAGTCGCAAACCCACGCTATCTCCTTTTCTGAATTTTACCAGTTTCATGCTCGGCCTAGAGATTTAGAAAGTATTTCGCTTAGAGGTATAAAAGCATAAAATATCCTGGTAAATTTGAGACTGAACACATGCAGAGAACTAACTTGCCTATTATTTCAATTAGAGGATATTATGCTATGCATACCATTAGCTGTTTATCAATCAGTGTTAGCAGCACTTCAAAAACCCCACCTATATTTACTTGTTTAGTGGGGTTTGTCTTATGCTCATACAGGGATTTAAGCGAGGAGCTTTGACGCTCCCTTCCAAAAGTGTTTCTCCTTTTAAAGACCTGTGCTAGCATATAGATCTGTTTTCACTCTAAAGAGATTCAGATGAATTTGAGATGAAACCAAACTAGAATCTATTCTCATGTACACTAATGTCCATAAAGGAGATCCCAGATGAAGTCAATTCATTTCCACGTCATGACTTTGCACATTTCTGCAGTGACCTTTATTCACGGCTCTCCAATTATTATGAAAGGAATATACTACATTATCTCTCTTCTCTCTGGAGACAGGGATGGGGAAGGAGGGGTGGGGGTGCCCAGGGAGAGAGAAACACCCCAAATTCTTACACCAGTTGATCACTATAGCTGCTTATTTCCATAGAAAATTAATAGACTTAAAAATGGTATATTACACAATGTAAACACCAACAAGGCTGAGGTATAAACTTAAAGTCTTCATCCTAATATTTCTGAACAGAAGTGTCAGGTCAGCACATTGGACTTTACATCAGGCTATTTATACAGGTTATTCATCACCTTGGATAAAAGCTTGGTTTGCTCAAGGACCAGGCAGATTTGAATAGAGTTTAGAGTTACATTACCGAAGCATTCCATCTTCATGGGTTGAATTGGGTAAAGGACCATCAGAGGGACTGACTGGTAAATCCACGTCTGGCTGACCTCCTTGTGCATACACTGGCTTTGGTTCTATTAAAATATCAAGATTTCAAATGTCTATTTGGTCATTTAAAGATGAAAAAATAAAGCTTAACTTAATTAAGAGCTTAATGACTTCTTCAGTAGCCTTCTTCTACCCCACCTTAAACCCACTTAAAAGTGAATATTAGAAACTTATAACAACAGAAGACACTCATTCAAAGGAGTACGATTTCTGGCCTAAGCAGCAGAATTACTGGCCTAATTATTACTTCAGTAAAAATCCCAAAACCTCCTTTGTACTTCATTAAGTACTCTGAACACTGTAAAACTACAAGAACTAGAAGGCTTCAAGCTCACAAGACCACTTTCACCCCTGCTGTTTCTCGCCTTGATCTATCTGAAGTAACTTGTTAATTTTCCATTGGCTCTCCCCCTTCAATAATTCAATTTTTGAAATTAAAATACCACACACAAACTACTGCTGCATGCCTTGAGGTCAGCAAATTTCAACGCTTACTTTGGTCCAGTTAGTGGTTCTTAAAGATAAGCACTTACTATGGCTCTGCTACATAGGTTCTCTGTAGTCACTGGGAGGAAACTGCCACTGAGGTCTTCCCTTAGTAACAAGCACTAATAGGAGTTCTTTTCTGCTACATGGCTGGTCATGTTAGAAGACTTTGTATTTAAGCCTTATCTCTGCATACTTGAAAAAAGTTGATTTCAAGCTAGGCTGGCTTCAAAATATTCTAATATCCCTGGTCTTCCCAACAACCCTGCTGTCTTCCTTTCAAAGTGCTGAATGTACTAGTTTGCAATTGGGTATTCCAGGCAACAATTTGGTAATAATACCTTTTCTAATGTAGTTTTTATCTTTAGTGTACAGTAACACGGCATTTGACTTTAAGTCTTTAATGACCCTTTCCTAGCCTAAGCCTCTGACCAAATACTCTCCCCCTTCCACCCTCCTTTGACACAGTCAACCATGACAGCCGTCTTGCTCTTAGTCTAAGCAGCAAACTGTCACAGAATCTGCCAGCTGCTTTCCTAACCACATTTTTATTAAAGTCTTTGAAAGATCCTCATTTCCCTAGAGCTTTCTGCGAGGCTGTTAAAGGATTATGCCCTTTATTGCGCCTTTTTATCTCCGACTATGTATTACAGCAAGTTAATTTTCTCTGTAGTCACAAATTTAAATACTGTCTGTATGTACTGGCCTACAGCTCCTCGCATCCAAACTAAGTATTTCCATGTGTCCCTTCCCATTCACCCAAGAACAGAACATTTTCTTCCTCCCCACTAACCAACAAAGTCACCACAGTACTTAATACTTGCTTGCCAGTTCCTCAAACAGATTATTAGTACATTACTTTGGATTAAGAACCATCTCAAGGATCTCCTGTCCTGGCTGGCTTTGTATTATGCTAATTATTAATCTTCAATATCTTATAAAAATACAAAATTCATCTTTCTAATCTCACTACCACTTCCTTTTTCTATCTTCGCAAATAGAAACTTACTTCATTTGCATCTTTTCATAACACCACTGCAAAAAGTTACCTCTTGTGACAATCGTTTTAATAATGGCTGTTGCATCAGAAAACCTACTGTTCTCATTTTGAAGATCTTTCAGAGTCTATCAACATTGTAACTCTCTCAATTCATCACTGAGCTACTGAATACTACATGCAGAAGTGTCACTGCTCATCCCCTTAAGTCTTCAAGTATTTTCAAGCTTGAGTGTGCTTTTTCTCATCCTACCCAGCCTTTCAAGAACAGCTCCCCCTAAACCATCTGCACAGCTCCTCTTTCTCCATTTATAGTGTCACTGAAGCGCCTCCTTCTGTAAACAAAAATCTTGCAAGTCAGCCTGTCCAGAACAGTGTCCCATCACTGTATCATCTTACATTTTTTCTTTTTGACACCAACTGGCTTTTACCTGCTGCCATTTAGCTTACTCTTCCCCTCTGGAAAAAAGGCATGAGATTTTGTTCTGATTTTATTAGTTGTACTGCATTTGTTAAAAAGCCTTCTTGGTCCACGACTGTAGTTAGTAAGTGCTACAGCAACAAAGCATTTGAGAGTGTTTTGAGTTGTGTCTTGGGAACAGTAGCTCTGAACAGGCTTAACTACCTCCTTGCTTAAATACAGTCTCCTACAGTAACCACTAAGAACCAGTCTACTGCCTGACTCTCAGAAAAGAAATGATGGATTTTAACCTTGCTTGAGAAATCAGGACAAAACTTTTAACAACCACCACCTATAAACACAGCTCTAAACACTGACGTTTGACCGCTATATAACGGGCAGACCCCACAGCTTAGGTTTTCAGGACCAAAACTCTAAGATATAAATGGGGTTATGGTTACAAAGATTGTTCGTATTCAGAAATAAAAATAATTAGGACTGGATCTATTTTAAGACTTTAGAAGGCATTCCACAAATATGCAATGGCATAAAGTCTTTACTGGTCATCCAATCTCAACAACATGCATAATTAATATATTTTCATGTTTTTACCTGGGAGCGGTGGAGTTTGTTTCTCAGTTCTTTCAACTGCCAGTTCTTCCATAGTTTTAGAAATATCATCTGCGTTCTTTACAGGTGTAGAGACAGCTCCTGGTTTACTTATTCTCTCATCTTCTCTGCTTCGAAGACTATATTAGGAAAAAAGATTCCACTCTCCATATCAAATTGTGTCTATGATGTTGGTCTACTAAGACTAAAGAATAAATGCTTTCAGCCACAAAGTTCAGGTTTGGCGGGTAAGAAATTACCAATTACTATTTAACAAGGTTATCACATTATTAATAATTTTTACCGTTTCTAAATCCGAGCATTTTGTCCCTAACTTCACATTAATAAAGGACTTCTCTAGATACCGGCTATTTAGAAAGAAGGACATGGCAAAACAGACTGCTCTCTGCTTCAAGCACCAAAGTCATACACACATGCTATCTACTGAAAGCTACAAAAAAAATTGGGAAGCAAGGGGAAGAAAGGGAGGAAGAACAGTTATAATGGTCTTTTTCCTCACCCCTCCCTGTAGAAATCATGGATTTTTAAACTTAACTACTAAGCTTTGCTGTAATCAAAGCTAATTATCTGCTCCTTTGTGTGGCAGCTGCCTTGCAACACAAGTGCTGCTGGTGGGGCTCTTAGTAGGGCTTTGCAGAGATAAGAGGTAGAACACAAACATGCCCCCGATTTCTCAGTCTTCAGAGAGGATGAGGCCTTCAATCCACAGCTAGTACAAGACAGGAATGCTCCTCATACGCTCAGTCATCCATGTATTTCATTAAGACGACAACTCGCTGCTTCTTATGCACTTCTTATACATGCTTACAGTGTAAAACAAAGGCATATATGACAAGTTAAAAAAAGAAAAAAAAAATCTCTCTTGTTCTTTAAATGATGAGAGCCACTAAAGCTCAAAAGAACATAGTTTGTATTCCTTTAGCCCAAAAGATCAGGTATTTTTATAGTTTATATAAAGGTACAGCTACCAGCTGCACCATAGCAGAACTGAACAGAATATACGCTGTATATTGAAATGTTAACTGTTACATTGCTATCTCTTGACTAGTAAATAATTTAATATGGTCAGAGCAGATGAACATTAATAATCAGCTGGAAAAACAAAAGTAGATCAATATACCAAAGAAACGGCCTTAATTCCAGAGCATATATATTCTAAAAATATCTATTCAATTCCTGAGAGCTGGCAAATAAGCAAGAATATAAAAAGTACTTGAGAGAAGACAGATG
Organism: Burhinus bistriatus; assembly: GCA_013397275.1. Taxonomy (NCBI): domain Eukaryota; kingdom Metazoa; phylum Chordata; class Aves; order Charadriiformes; family Burhinidae; genus Burhinus; species Burhinus bistriatus. Next base: position 146,120 of record VYXH01012758.1, read on the forward strand.
CAAACAAATCACAACTTTTTACATAGTATCAGACTTCATTGCCAAGGAGGGGACAAAAGGTTCTTCCTCAGAGATAACAACGGCTTGGTCAGTGGGTGCAAGTCCATTTCCTCTCGTAAAAGAGAGGTCTGTACCGGGGGGGG
>VYXH01012758.1:148527-178317 GCA_013397275.1 Burhinus bistriatus
TTTTTTTAAAGTATGCCTAACAGAAGCGTTTTAAAAAAACCTTCAGTCACTAAATGCACTCAGCTACACACTACTGCCATCAAATGTGGCCGTTACTTCAGACCAAAACAAGACTGTCAGCAACACACAGTTGGAATGTTTGTTTGCAACAGTAAGATTTTTGAAAAATGTCAACAGGCAGGCTCCTTCCAAATGTGCTTTTAGCACATCTCAAACTGCTTAGGGTGAGAAGACAGTAAGAGCCAAGAGGCATCTTCCTAAGTACACTTGAAACAGGGTTGATTTTTGTCCTATATTCTAGTTTTTCAACTTGTTTTGAAAATGGATAGAACAACAAATCTCTTGTGCTATACATAATTTGACTACTGTATTCCAGAAGTCAACCTCATCCTTCCAGAAGTCACAGAATGGTTTAGGTTGGAAGGGACCTTAAAGATTATCTCGTTGCAACCCCCCTGCCATGGGCAGGGACACCTCCCACTAGACCAGGTTGCTCAAAACCCCGTCCAACCTGGCCTTGAACACTTGCAGGGATGGGCCCTCCACAGCTTCTCTGGGCAACCTGGGCCAGTGTCTCACTAGTCTCATAGTGAAAAATTTCTTCCTAATAGCTATTCTAAATCTACCCTCTTCCAGTTTGAAGCCATTACTCCTTGTCCTATCACTACATGCCCTTGTAAAAACTCCCTCTCCAGCTTTCTTGTAGGTGCCTTTCAGATACTGGAAGGCTGCTATAAGGTCTCCCAGGAGCTTTCTCCTCTCCAGGCTGAACAACCCCAATTCTCTCAGCCTGCCCTCAAAGCAGAGGTGCTCCAGTCCTCTGATCATCTTCATAGCCTCCTCCGGACAGCCTGCAACAGGTCCATGTCCTTCTTATGCTGGGGGCTCCAGAGTCAGATGCAGTACTCCAGGTGGGGTCATAACAATGAACTCCACAGGGATTTCTTCAAGCTACCACATCTACCTTGCTGAGGCTGAAGTGTTGAACATCTCAGAAAACCTTATTGCTATTCCAGCGCCCTGGTGAGGCAGGCAGCATAGGAGCAAAGCTCCCAAGCAGGAGTTCTTTCAACTGGGGAGGGGCAGCCCCCAGATGTCGTCTGGCAGGCCTGCCAGGACCTGGCTGTAAACACTACTTGTCAGGATGGGTCACACCAAAAGCTTATCTAGCTCAGTAACTTGTTACTGCCAGTAGTAAGACCAGATAAGGAAGAAAGAGTATACATGATACTTCCCTCCAAGTACTCTCCAACTTAGGGTGCAGAGACCCCTCTTTTGCTCGTTCTAGCTTTTTAAGTATAGCTCTTAACAGATTATACGAAGTTGCCTTATGTTAGCTGACATTCTATATTTAAGATATATTTTTCCCCTGCCTAAACAGTTGTTGTTCTGCGTATCTTTAAAATTATATGCATATTTCAAAACTATACTTAACCTTTAAAAAATTATCTGCTCAGAGAACTCCTCTTCAAAACCAAGACATGTTCATATCTTATATTTCACTTAGTACCTAATCCAGTATCAGCTGGCTATAAATTTTCCAAGTCTCCAGGGATATGAGTATTTACCTGTATCTGGAGATTTACATGAATCATTCTCTGGATTCCTTTCAAGACTGACTATGGGTAATCTGCAACCCTCCACAAGTGAAAAAACCATACAAGTGTAGTTAGTCCTTTTTATTAGTAAATTAAGAACATGTTCTAGAAGCTGAGTTTTAGAAAGACTGTTCAAGAGACCTCTGTGAACTTCCTCTGGACTAAAGAAAACTAAAAGTGCTATTTAACGCCTTGACAGAATGGTCAAATAGTAATTGTTACAGAAATTCTATATCCAGGAAAACTTCAGGCACACTGGTGTCCGTACCAGTATGGAATATTGAAAGATGGACAAACCCTGAAGACTCTGCCAGACCTCAAAGCACTACTGAAGCACTGACACCCAGAAGTGCCAGCCTGTAGTTAAGCTTGTATGAAAGGACTAAGAGGGTTCCCCTGGAACTTCTCTCCTCATGAACATACAAACGCTTGGCAGAACAGGGTCTAAATAAAGACTCATTATCTTCAATACATTTTTTAATGTCCCCGTTAAGCTCAGTTTGAGGACTTTTCGCACCTTTTCTTCCTCCACTTGTTGCTCTCAAGCTTTTTTTTCCCCTCCAGATTTTTCACCAGATTTTAAGAAATGAAGCAGTTGCAACTCATTTGATCTTACAGTACATTTGAGCTTGCACAAATAACCACTCCAAAGAGACGCTGCTTTTAACATGTTTTTCTTTATGTGGCTCAGGGCCAGATGTTCTGATCTTGAAAAGGACATGTCCAACAGGAAGGCAATCCATGCCAAGGTAGCTCTTGTTCATAAAGTTGATATAGCGGATGCATTCAAAGTTGAGATAACTTCAAAGTTCCTTCTCAGGAAGGATTTAATTCTTCTGACAGTGTAGTCCACAGGGAGGAAGTGACCATCTACCTAAACCACTGTAATAGGACAGGAAAGCACTAACACTAGGGTGAGTCAGGCATAGTTTCAGTTTTGATGGATTTTTTCTTTTCTCCCTTCACAAGCCCTTTTCACACTGCATTAAAAATGCATGTCAAAAAATAAAGGTTTTAAATCTGACAGAGACCTGACAACCTTCACAATCAAATCCCTGCATCAGGGACCGTGCTTTTAAGTTTCTCCCACTAATATGGGGTTCCTACTCAAAACCAAACCTTCATGCCTTGTGGTCCCTCCAAACAGCATACATGGAAGAGAAGCAAAAACGTCTGTAATCCATAACCCCAACCAGGCGTACACACAGGTAAAATTCGTCTTGCAGTTTTATTAACCCTTGAAAGACTCTAAAAACTTTGAAAGTATGGGTGTTATTTTCCCCTTGGGCAAACAAAATGTTACTAATAACCAAATCAGGCATATCTTAGTTTTATGGAACAGTCAGCTGCAATTTGTTTTTCAGAATTTTTGACAGCATCTAAAAAAATCTTCAAATACAGGGTCTGAATTTGCAACAGATCAATTCTAACTTTTGCTCCACCATCTATGAGCACTGCGAAAGTAAACTTTTCTCTTACAACTATTTAGTAGATTCTAAAATCCAACACTGAAATTCTATATCAATAAATTAAAGTTTCCATTTCCAACAAACTGTGGAAAAGCAAAACAGGACAGATTTATGTTATTCAAGACTGAAGTTTCACATGGCAGAAAAAATTCCAAGCCATACAACAGATTGCTTCTGAGTTCATATAAAATCACTTACCTACCGCAGAATTATCATGAATGTCCTACTACCAAGTTCAAATATTAAAAATTACAGTCCAAAAGCTAAAACTGCTGTGCAATACACCTTCTTCTGTAGAAATTAAGTGTATTCAGAAACACAAAATAACTAAGAAGGCTAGTGAGGAAAATAAAAAGCCTATCCCTAAATAAAGCAAGATTTCAACAAGTTTACCCAGGTTGGACATTCAATTGGAACCGTGCTACTAGTCTTCTCAAATATCCTTGCAGCTAACTGCTGTCTGAAACCAAAATATAATTGCATATGCTTCAATAACATATATCTCTATCAAACTTACATTGTCATTCATATAACCATGGCTCTAAGATTAAGTTTAAAAAAGTGATAGCACTAAAATTAAAGGTTTGATTTCTCCTGCAGGCTAAGATAATATGGATCATAATCAGCTGCCTCTCTTGAGAGAAAGAACACTGTATTACTACTACAACAGCTCTGCATCAAATTTGTTACACTGCATAAATCCAAGCACTCCTACAACTTATACGTCACATTAAAGAGTTGATTTAAAAATAATACAATGCTGCCATCACCTGCCGTTGCTGGGCTGCTGTGGAGAATGTCTGGAATGGTCTGAAGGCTCTGACCTCTGGTCAGGAGATCGTGAACGACTGCGGCGGGGCCTGTCATGTGATCGGTTGGAATGATCTGATGCCAGCGACTGAATTTCTGAAATGTCTGTTAAATAAAAGTTGTTTTTTCATGAAATGATTGTAATTAAAATGGTGGCGTGACCTGCTCAAATGGAAATAAGCTTTTGCAGAGAATTTTTATGAAGATGTTAAATCTATGTTTATTATTTCAAAACAACTAAACTTAATATTCCTGAAAGAACAATTGCAAGAATAGGAACCGTATCTTTTTCTCCACTGCTTTTGAAGGTGTGGATTTCAATCACATTCAAACAAGAATTTGCCCACATGACAATCTTACTTCTAACTCTTCTCTTCCCCACCCTCTCATCCCACTTAGTTATTTCACATCTCCACAACACTGGGAATTCCTCTCTCCCTTTGGAAATCAAGTGTATTTATACTCACCATCTCTTTCTGAAGCATTAGCAGAATGAATACTATCAGAAAGATCAGGGACATTCAACAGTGTAGCTCGTTCATCTCGCTGAACAACCATCTTCAACTTGCCTTTTGACCTTTCTATTAGTGTTTTTGCATCTGCTAAGGACATGTTTTCTGTCACTGTGCCATTTATCTGGAACAGAGTAAGAACAGAGCAGATATAAACCTACTGAAAAAAACAACCCAGTGGCTCTCCAGTAAAAATAGTGGTTTTCTGTCTGACGATATTTAGAAATAGCTATAGGTATTTATTGAATTACCACAATACAATGGAAAACTATTTGGCTTATCCAAACTATAACATAACATAGAAAATTATTTTCATCTTTCAAAGACAAAGCCTCTACCACGAATACAAAACTTTCTGTTTTTTGAACCAGCATTACTATACTCAGCAGAGTAAGGAATGGTATGTTTTACCGCACCTACACATTTATGGCAGTATCTTGAAATAAAAATTATTAGTATGAATTAAAAATCCCTGAGTATATCAATTTCTACAAAAATCAAAATTTAACCTGAAGACAAGTTCTAGTGTTGCTGAACAGCACAATTCCACAACATTGTATTGTATAACTAAGTACACAGGGCCAAAGTCTCATACCATCCCAAATGTTTTCTATTATGCATTTACAGTAGGCACTATTTGTCTGAATAAGACCTGGGGAATAGTACCAAAAAATCCAAAAAGGCTTTAAAATTTTCCTTCCATTAGGCAGGTTGATTTATACTTAATTTTACTCATCTTTGGAATAATTTAATAAAAAAAGACACATCATCTATTAACAATAATTATGCTATTAAGAGATAGCTAATTGTAAAAACAGTTATTCAGTGAGTTTTCCCTTTCAATAAACACCACACCATTTACCTTACCTTCAGTACAACATCTCCTTCCTGAATATTGCCATCTCTTGCTGCCAGGCTATCCTGTGATATTTCTTTCACAAATATGTGGCTTGCCAACCGTAGACCATACTCTTTATAAAACAGCAATGAAAGAAAAAAGAAAACTGATGAAGCTACAGTAAAAAAAAGGAGGGAGGTATCTGAAGATTTACAACACTGCTTTATACAACATTTACACTGGAAATATAGAGGACAGTGTACTTGGCACATGAAGGGCTGTACTGGAATTATGCTATGGATTTACCATTATATCAGTCTCTTTTCTAAATCTGCCTGTAATCACAGCTGTTGTTCAATAGCTTAATTTAGATGCTACCTACAATTTTCCTTCTTTTAAAGAAGACAGACACTGAAGACTCAACTGAAGTATATGGAAGGTACATAGGCACTGACTACCAGAGGTCAGGTGCACAGTTGGGATTTCTTTACAGTATATAATACTTTATCCTTAATTAAGCACATGTATTTTGGAATATGAAAAATACTACCAGAAATACAATAGCAGTTTTTAAGTTTGCAGCTAGCTACTGGTAAAATGAGCAAAGAAAGTGTTAACAGCACTGTTCATAAAGTCCATGAAGCCCTTAACACAACATTGACTGAAGCAGTTGGCCTTTAAAAACCAGCAAAAGTTGTAGTAAGAGATTTACATACAAGTTACCTTCATTCTTCCTCGATTTCACCAGTGTTACTTTGGTAGGTTTTGCAGGCTGACTGGAAGTAACCGACCTTCTGTCTGATCTCGGTGATAAGCTTCTCTCTCTGCTAGCACTTCGATCTCTTACCCAGCTCTTCTCATGCCTTCTGCTGGCACTTGGACCACCACGGCTGCTTCTTGGATCACGTATCTCTTCATCATAGCTGTCGTCCTCATTTTCAGACACTGGCTCGGGTTCTGGTCGAGCCACTGGAATCTGAATTTTCTTCATCCTTCGGATAGTCTACAACCAAACACTAGACATCAGCCTCTGGCTGCGTAATGCTAATGGTGTTACTGAATATCAGAAGCCAAGCTAATCCCTAACTCGAAAGAAAACGTACAAATGCATTTGTGAATGCTCTGAATTCTTGCTTCCTCATTATAAAATTCTACCCAATTAATACAGGAGACTCATCAATACAGATTACTAGAAACCTGGTTTTGAGGGGAGGGTTGTATTTGTTTTTACAGTTGTTTTACTGCAAAAGCGGCAGAAGGGTAAGAACAGCCATTGTAGCAAAACATGACATTCGGTCTTCAGAGCTGTATATTTGAATGCCCTCTCGCTTTGCTTAAACCCACAAATCGGCTACTGGCACTGCTAAAAACTTCTTTTGCTAACATGTAATCTACTGTATACTGAGTGTGTTATTGACAGTAATTCTCCTCAACTTTGAAGCCTCCCAATCTTCCAAAGCAATGTTTATGCAAGCCACAGAGGAAGGGGAACATTCCCGCTGAAAGTGCAAAGTTGATTTGCACTAACAGCTGTTTCTAGAGTAAGACCCAACCCTGTTTAGAGGTTTATTTGCTATTTGTTACAGAACTGAACCAAGTTATACCATAAAGTTTTTATTAATCGCTTTTCTCTACATAAATCTACACACCAAATACTTAAGATAGTAAAAGACCTGCACAGCTCACCACACATTTTTTTTGTGTAAGCTTTAAAGAATTGCTAAATCTACAAATGCAAAACACAATTTTTTGCAGCTGTATAAAAGGATAAGAGCACAAAAGCTTTCCTACAAGCCCTAGAAGTCTGTTTTCCTGAATTAAGAAATTGTTAAACATTGTGCACTTGTGTTCTATTTTTTTGTAACATAATTCCAAACTTCTACAGAAAGCCGGATTACTACCCTTTAGTGATGACCTGTTCTGTTTTACAAAGTTCAAAAGCCAACCACTCTGAATAAGTCTACAAAATTATAGGAATTAAGGTAATTATACTTTATTTTGGCAAACTGTTTACCAAGCATAAAAAGAGCTAGGTCAGTGCCTGAACAGTGGCTAAAGTCCTTTAGTTTACCCCAGCCTTTGAAAAACTTGACAAAAGAGCACTCAAGAACACAAAGAGATATTAAACAAAGCAGAGAATTGAGCTTTTGGCAAACTGAGAAGAACTTTACCATAAAGAAAAGGAGTCTGAAGTATCCAGTGCCGCACTACCCGATCATCATCATTCACATTTTAAAAAAATTGAGTGACCCACATGATAAACATGTCATGATCATCACTTAAACCAGAGGCATCACACAGCTATTATTGAAGTACCTTGCATCATGCACATATTTCACAGCAGACATTACATCATTTCATTTTTGCTCTGGAACGACAGAATTTAAGTAAGCTTAAATCTTTAAGACATTCACTTACAATTTTGGCATTCTTCCCACTTTTTCTCAGCTGCTGAACTGCAAATGCATGCTCGACATTATCCATTGAAACTCCATTAACCATTGCAACACGGTCATTTTCTCTAAATGAAAAACATCACAATGCACAGTATAAATACTTTATGCCAAGGGGAATATATTGGGGAACAGGTGTCCCTGAACAAACTACCTGTACTACAAACCTACTATACAGTTACAGATAGCTATCTTGACAGGAAAACAATTTGGAGGTTAAACTACCACTGACAGAGATGAATGCCCCACATCAGAATCCAGGTGTATTTTGGCACTTACTGTAGCAGTCCTTCTGCTGGGCCTCCTTTCAGCACATCAGAAATAACTATTGATGTCTCACCGCTCTGAAAATGAGGATTATCTCTTCCTCCAGATATTGCAATACCAAATCCAAATCCAGGGGCCTATAATATAATATGAAAAATATTTTTACTTTCTAATATTTACACATTCAAAATTCATACTCCTGCATGAAACACAGAAAGGTCCTATGGGATGAATACAACTTTTTGGAAGAAAGAAGGATCAATGAAACATGCCGTGCTATGCAATCCAAGAACAGGAGATAGAATTAAAAAACCCTACTTTTAGAAGGCAGAGAGTTTCAGACTAACTACCCAATCCCTCCCAAGAGCAAAATATGAGTTCCCATTTGTATTTTTATGGCCTGGCCCTCAGAGGTCATCAGTAAGACCTCCATCTTCAGTTAGCACAACACACCATGCCATAGAGCTGAGATACTGATCCAAACCCGTATCACTTCCTGCCACACTGAGGTTTCACATTATGGTATTTACCCAGCTTGACCTCGCTTCGCTCAGGAACCGACAGGATTGCGATACACAGTAGTATGACTGCAGGCTCAGTTCTTAGGAATAATACCAAGATCACTTGTACCATTAAATACATCAAAACCTTGTCAGCACTTGCAAATCATCTGCATCTTAACAAAAGTAATTTGCTTCAATCTTTTCCCTCTAGGGTGACCTGCCACTACAGCAAGGTCAGTGCCTCTGAAAAGTTATCCCTGTTAGATATTTCAAGATACAACAACCATACTTACATTTCTGCCTGGAAGCAGTGAGAGTGGGAAATAAACTTTCTAAATATAACTGATTTGCAAACGATCTAGCTCTTCCATCATTGCCCAGAAAGCACTGACAGAAGGATATTACAGTTTAAATGCTGTATTTTGCTCAAGAATTTATTTTGAAATTTTTGACTATGCCAAATACAGTCACTGGATGCAAAAGACCAGGTTTCAGTCAATTCCTCCTCTCCTTTTCACACAGCATACACTCCATGCTGGCAGACTTATTCAGACGTTTCAACAAACGTGACCCAGCTCTAGCAATGAGTTTCATAACCTTACAGTGACAGCAGAAGCAACACGGCAGTCTGCACCTAGCTTTAAGACACACAACATTCAGCTTTTTGGACAGTAATTACTACTCAAAAAAACCCTGTTTCCTGTTCCCTCCCGAAAATAGAGATCATAAAAAGATGGTCCAGATTTTGCCTCTAAGAAGTGAACAGGACCACACAGTATTAAACCAAAGATTTTGAGATTTACCGTTCAGAAATTGATTTCAACAGTTAGCAAACAGTATTACCAGCTATGAAGAAAATAAGTTGGTCTAACAAGTGTAGAGGAGTGAGGAGGGGTACACCTCACTGCTTTTTTTACATTCATTTTCATAGAATCATAAAACAGTTTGGGCTGGAAGGGACCTTTAAGGGCCATCTAGTCCCAACCACCTGCCATGAGCACGGACACCTTCCACTAGACCACATTGCTCAGAGCCCCGTCCAACCTGACCTAGAATGTTTCCAGGGATGGGGCATCAATCACCTCTCCAGGCAACCCAGGCCAGAGCTTCATCACCCTCACCATAAGAAATTTCTTCCTTTTATCTAGTCTAAATCTTCCCTCTTTTAGCTTAGAAGTTTAGTTTCATTTTGTCCTATTGCTCCACTCCCTGATAGAGTCCCTCCCCATCTTTCCTGTAGCCCCTTTAGGTACTGGAAGGGGCTATAAGGTCTCCCTGGAGCCTTCTCTTCTCCAGGCTGAACAACCCCAGCCTGTCCTCAGAGCAAAGGTGATCCAGCCTCTTGATCATCTTGGTGGCCTCCTCTGGACCCACTCCAACAGGTCCACATCCTTCTTACGTTGAGGGCCCCAGAGCTGGACACAACACTGCAGGAGGTTCTCACCAGAGCAGAGCAGAGGGGCAGAATCATCTCCCTCCACCTCCTGGCCACGCTGCTGGGGATGCAGCCCAGGATGCTGTTTGCTTTCTGGGCTGCCAGCACACAATGTCAGCTCATGTCCAGCTTTTCACCCCCCAGTACCCCCAAGCACTTCTCAGCGGACCTACTCTCCATCCCTTCATCCCCCAGCCTGTATTGATACCAGGGACTACCCTGACCCAGGTGCAGGACCCTGCACTTGGCTTTGTTGAACCTCATGAGATTCACATGGGCCCACTTCTCCAGTCTGTACAGGTCCCTCTGGATGGCATCCCATCCCTCCAGCACATCAAGGTCACCACTCAGCTTGGTGTCGTCAGCAAACTTGCTGAGGATACACTTAGTCCCATTGTCTATGCCACTGATGAAGATATTGAACAGTAGTGGTCCCAATGTGGACCCCTGAGGGACACCACTTGTCACCAGTCTCCATCTGGACATTGAGCCGTTGACCACCACCCTCTGGATGTGACCATCCAACCAGTTCCTCATCCGCCAAACATTTCCCCCATCAAATCCGTACCTCTCCAATTTAGAGAGAAGGATGCTGTGGGAACCGTGTCAAAGACCTTACAGAAGTCAAGATAGCTGACATCCATAGCTCCTCCCTTGTCCACTGATGTATTCGTTCCATCATAGAAGGCCATGAGGTTGGTCAAGCAGGACTTGCCCTTGGCTGTTTCAAATCAACTCCCTGTCCCTGATGTGCCTTAGCAGAGCTTCTACAAGGATCTGTTCCATGATCTTCCCAGGCCCAGAAGTGAGGCTGACACACCAGTAGTTCCCAGGGTCCTCCTTCCTATCCTTTTTAAAAATGGGTGCAATGTTTCCCTTTTTCGAGCCACCAGGCAGGGACTTCACCTGACTGTCATGACAATGATTTTAATTCATTAAAGGAAGACTGGACATCTCTTCAAGATACATTCCAGACAGATCAACCAGAAATCATGGCTGAGATTCAACAATTACTAAGTGAAACCCCGTGCTGTACATGAGGACAGGCTAAAGGATCATAAAGACTACTTATAACTAGACCTGAGGTTTTCTTTCAGTTTTATATTTTAAATAGTCAACAAAGAGAATATATAGTAGCCTATGAAAATACGTAACAAAAACCTTTCAAAACAGTAGTATTTCCCCCTTTCTCATGCCACTGTTTGATCTTTCAGTTTTCCATTACTCTAACAAACAGAATTCAGTTTGCACTACATTTGGGTTGGGTGGGTTGGGAAGAAAAGGGAGAAGAGAAACAAAGACATTTACATCAAATTTAATTTAAATGTTCTCTATCTTTCCTTACACCAGAAACAAAAAAAATTCTCATAGTTCTCCACTCACAAAAAGAAATACACAATCATCAGGCAAAGGCCAGCAGAGATGCAGAAACTCACTGTAAACCTTATCTTGCTGCTTGCTATTCTGTTTTTTTTAGAGTAGATTTGCAAACCAAATCACCAATATTAAGACAACTAGTTTCATACTTTAATGCTCTTTTCAAGAAGCCCTGAAACAATGCAGTCTCATATACAGACAGCAGTCAAAAAAAACCCCAAGTCAGATAAAGGCTTTCTAATAACATAAATCCAAGTCTTAAGAAATACTCCAAATTAGGAAGTTTAAATCAAACCCCAAACCTTTTTGAAAATTTAAGAGATCAAATAAGAAACCTTCCAGTAAACCTGACCCTACTACTTCTCATTTTACCCTGCTGCCTAACAACATCTTAAGAGATAAGCGATGAGCTGAACCTAACTCCTAGACATGCCCAGAAATAGCAAGTTGATCACTACAGATTATACAAGATATAAATACGTATCTTAACTAAAATTGCATTTAAAAAAAAAATCTGCCACATTGCAAATTCACCTGTCAGATGCTGTAGTGACAACACAAGAAAAAAACTAAACTACTATTTTGCTCTCCCACAGTAAGGCAGGATGGGAGAAGAAGAAAGGTATGTACATACCCAGTTTCTGTTCTTTGGGGGAAGGAGGCACAGCTGACACAGACACACAACTTGAGTTCCGAGTATGATGAAACCTACATAACATACGAAGTGCATAGTTCCTCCTTAAAGTCCTTTATAGTCAAGTATATAAACCCAGAAGATCTCTCAATAAAAGATAAACTGTAGCTACGTGGTAAGCTTTAACTGAACTTGAGACCAGCTCAATCTCGTAAGAGCTAAGGTAGCAATCCAGGAAGTTGGAAGGGCAGTAAAGAAAGAGAACAAAACCTCTCGGTTAGAAGTTCAAGCCTCTCCTCCCCTAAAAAAGTTTCTAGTAAGTCTTTTGACAATAGTGCTGGAATTCACCAACTGCTGTTAAAAATCACAGCACAGTCAGGCTGCTTATATGCTCTGTTCCAGATTCTCTAAGATACCTGAAGCAGATGGATTAAAAAAAAAAAAAATAAAATCTGATGTTTGAACCATATCAAAGTGCCTGAACTGACACGTGTACTGCAACTACTGGGATTAAGTATACTCTGTCCCTAATTTGTAATGGCATCTCTGGGAAGTAAAGGTCATAGAAAGAAACCCTTCAAAAGAAGTGAGCAAAGCTGCACTCTTCAACAGGAACTCCCTAAAGCGCTCCCTTCTCTTTTGTAAGGCTCATCTTCCAAAGCTTATATACCATACTATCCCCCTTTTAAAGGGCCATTACAGGACCAAAACATGTTCAAAAAACCAAAATGTGTATCTTTTCAAGGTATATAACACTTCTGAACTGCCATTAATTGGTTTATAAATCAGTAACTGCCCCCTGTAACAATGCAGAAACATGTTTAATGCCTCACACACTGACAGGTTAAAAAAGCTAATCAGTAGACTACACAGATAAAATACCTTATGTAGTACCTGCTAATGTGGGTTGTTTTTTTTTTTTTTTCTTTCCTTCAGAAAGAAATTCCACAAATTATATTTACTTTCCTAAAATTTGATGATTACTGTTTTTTTTTTTTATGAAGCCGAAGGAGAGTTCAAAGAATCCTACTCTGCCATACACAGAAGCAATGGAGTTACAGCAGAGAAGAGCGCAAGCTTAAAACAAAGTAAAACTGTCAGTGCTGGAATTACCAACAGGACAAAAATGAGTCTCAAAACAGGAATAAATGTAGGCAAGAATATTCTATGTACCTTTGCTAACAAACACGCCACCTAACAAACTACTTGTATTTCCCCCTTATTTTTAAGGCTGTGGTCCTTACTCATTAACTAGTTTTGATCAAATACCATTAATAAAAAACAATTAAAACGGAAAGAGAAACCATGGTTAGGTAGTTTCTTTGGGGCACTTGGAGAGACAACAGATCTGCTTGCCATTAAGCAGGTATTTGTGAAGAGAAAAGAGCTGATCTAGACTGACACCAACTTGGGACTTCCGTGCTTCTCCCAGGGGGACTTGCTAAGGTTTCAGACAAACTTATTCTGGATCAGATTCTTCCAATGACTTGTCTAGCCTCATTTCTGAAGGCAAATACTGACAGAAGGTACAAGAAAGTTTGGTGAACCCTATGAGCTTCGCAGGCATACCAATAAAACAGAAAAACAGAGTAACATGAAGCCTGACTTGCATCTACCGAGTAGAAGTTCAGCACATGTTACATCATTAATTCCATCGTTCACAGCCAGCTTACTCCCCTCAGCTAAGCCAAAATCTGAAGGACTTAGTGTGCCTCACTGGAGAAAGCAAGTTCTGTTCTTCAAAATGGTTTTTGTGTGACTGACAGTAGATGGTCTCTAGCAGTCCTGTAGCTCAGCCAAGTGAGGCAGATAAACTCACACAGAAAATATTTCACCACCGCTCAGAGTGGCATTTCAAGTCTATTCCAATTCTATTAACTTCTAGAGGTCTTTGAGGAGAACCGAGATCTGGATGCATTTCACTCCTGACTTAACTGAAGTAACACCATTTACTTGATAATCTAATGCTACAAGAATGTCACAGATAAAAATTAAGATCAAAAACTCTACAAGGCAAATATGCAGTCGCTCTCCTAAATCCTCTTCCTGGTGCTAAGGGTAAATCCTAAGCACCGATTTGCTTAACATTAGCATAAGAGTTTTGGCTTTGTTATCTGGCAGATGGAAACTTTGTTTGTTTTTAATTGGCTAAATTATTGCCATCAAAGTCATTAACAGTACACGCCATCAGCCTTCAATATCTAAATGAGAGGTACTTATTCAGCTAACAAAACAGTTAAACCACTACAGTTGGCAGAAGTTTGGCACGTAAAATATAATAATCAAAATTATAATGAAATCACACTTTCACTTCTATACAAGGACTTCTGACTATGCTGCAAGCACAACCAAAGACATGATTTCTAGTTCCTACCTATCATTTCAAAATTTTTTCAAGGTAATCCCATATTGCAGCATTTCATTATTCCTTTCTGCACTGACTGAACTCATCATTTTCAGGTTTCACTGAGGTTACTGCTCTAATTAACCAGAAAACCATCCCCTTCAAGAGAAACTAAGCTATCACCAAGTCTACTAGCCAACCTTGTATTGCCGTAGCATTTTTTTGTTTGTCTTTGAATATTAGTCAGTACCGATTTAATCAGTAATATGAATAAAAAAAAAATTTCAAGTTTACACAGGTTCCAGGGATGACCGGACAGCTTCAAGAAGAAAACATAAAAGACAAACACATATAGAAATAATACTTCTTGCTTAAGAACTTGTTGACCTAAAAATTGTTGGAAGCTTGAAGAGTAGCCTAGATAAGTATCACTACACATTTTGGGGTTTACTTACACTGTTCTTTCAACATGTGATTGCAGTTAAAGACAGAGTACTTTGTTAGGCAGCCTTCTCGTCCAGGTACTAAAATGGTTATTTTCAATTAACAACATTAAACTTACTAGAATCAACAGATAATAGGTTTGTACAGAGAATTAACACTTTATCTGACCAGCTGATTAATTCGTACACATTTTTAGTCACAAAGGTCCATTCATCTGATCAATGCTACAATTCTAAAATGCCTTGATTCTATGCTGAAGAATTGAAGGCAAATGATACAACTTGCTCCCTTGAGAAAACTCTTGTGCATCTCTGTTTTGTTGGAATGAATATAGATAGCTCTTTGGGTCATGATTCCATGGTCGCTTTAATACCAAGCTGCTGCCAGAAATGGCATCCCACCTTGTTCTGACTTCCCCTGAGCAACTCATTCCTTACTGCCTCTCTTGTACAGCTTCACAATAGCTACATCAGAAATCAATTTAGTTTAAGAGTAATTCAAATAAGAGAAGAGTCAGTCTAAATGAAAAAGCTGTCTTTCTATTCACCAATTCCTAGTACGCATTCCTTTGTGTAAGATGCACATTGCGACCACTCAAAATCACTATTTTCAGCCACTAGTTTAACAAAGCGTCAAGCAAATAAAGCAGTTTTGAACACGTTTATTTATACTTAACTACATTGTTTTATGCCCCTGCAAATAAAGTTTTAAAAACATTTAAGTATAGTTACAGCACAATCATTAATGACAACTAATCTAAAGCTTTGTTTCTGGCATGGTTATTTGCAGGCAGGCTTATCTCTGAAACCCAACAAACAGAGCTACTATCAAATGAAGCTTTTACAACACTTCTAAATTTAAACAAAGGAATATGACAGTTTCCTTTTCTTTTACTTCCTGACATCTGGCTTTTTCCTATTGTTTTCAAAAGCTACCAGTATCCTGCGTTAGGCACATACAACCAATTGTACGAACTTACCCTGTGAAGAGTCACTGTGTGTTGTTCCCATATAGCTGTTTCTTCCATTGTCGTGCTCTAAGGAGAGAAAAATCCAAAGATTAGACTTCACTGTCGACAGCTGTACTAAACGACTGTGTAATACCACTAATAGAAACTTACACTCAAAAGTGACATTAACATTCACATTGCATAGCCACAGAGAAGTAGGGCTGGCGTACTTTTTTACATGTTTCCTGTCTTTATACGTCACATCCGAACTTCCCGTGCTCCTAGGGAAGGGGGGCAGGGGGAAGAACAGGCAAAATAGATTTCTAATCGTTATGTTTCAGAACGTGAAGTTACCAAGTTACTTTAAAGGGAAGGATTACAAGAAGCATTTGTGATGTAGACTCTCTTGGTTGCTCATTAAGTGTACAGTAAATGA
Organism: Burhinus bistriatus; assembly: GCA_013397275.1. NCBI lineage: Eukaryota > Metazoa > Chordata > Aves > Charadriiformes > Burhinidae > Burhinus > Burhinus bistriatus. Next base: position 164,597 of record VYXH01012758.1, read on the forward strand.
AGCTAGTCCAAGGCCCACTTTCAGTTTTCCACTGTGATCAGCTGTACTTATATTCTAACCTATAGATTTCATACTTTTGTGAACATTCTCTTTTTGCTTGTTCTAACTGTATGCAGATTACGACTAATTAATGAACGCCCAGCTATAGATTACAGTACCTGCGCTACTGTATTATGCATACAGGTCACATTTAACAGACTCCACAGTTTAGTGCAGGCAAATTTCTTCGGTGAACAGTAGCAGTGCAGAAATAAACAAGGCCCCCTCTAAGGGAACTAGATTAAACAGTAACATTATGACAATATTTACATACCTGCATTTCTGCTTAAGAGAGCAGACACTTGCACTACTTACTGTGCCACAGACAAGTAAACATTTGGAAAGGGAATACGGCATGAGGGAGGAAAAACTAGGAGAGCCAAAGGCTTGAAAAGAGGCAGAAAGGCAGGAGGAAATACACAGCCAACAGCACAGAATCTCCTGCTACCCTGCTGCTACATTTTCCACCTTTCCAGAGGGAGCACCCAGTGTTTTGCTCCATGCCCTCTCCTCTCATAAGCAAGAATCCACTAAATAAAGAACAGAATCAGAACACGAACATCTCTGCAATATGGGAGTGTTGTTTTCTTGAAAATCTGCTTTACTCTTAGTTTGTTTCAGTTACAGCAACTCAGCCACTACAACAAGAAGTACTCCTACCTTTTAAGCCAGTCCTGTATTGCAATAGAGAACAGCAGCAGGAGTGTTTACCTTCACAATCAATACTCCCGAAAACTTTATCCAGTTTCATCGCATCTGAATTTGCAACTATGTTTAAAAAGTGAGTTCTACGCATGACTCCAAAGAGCTGTGGGGGGTTTTTCCTCCACATTCCGTGCTCTAATTTCAATGGTTCGGATGTGCTACATTAGTGCTCGTTTCTCTTTCAGGGTTCACTTCTCCTGAAAGTGTTGGTGCAACTTAATTGGGATATATTTCATTCAAACAGCTTTTTTTCCCCCTTCCATTCAGTACCAAATGCTACTCCTTTGCATTACAAATTGATTCAACTCTACCCCAGAATTAAATTATTTCTCTCCAGCTTTTTAAAAGTAGAACAAATATATTAAAACAGTAACGATTTACACACACAAAGCCACCTTTGAAACAAAACAGAACATTTCGCTTGCTAAACGGTTAATGAATACTGATTTTCTTCCCTGTTTCTGATGCTCTCATTCTGTCTTAGTTTTGGCAAGAGCTGCTCAGGCTAAGCATCTCATCAACAAGTGAAGAATTATCTCTGCAAGTAAACTTCTGAAAGAAAACACTTTAAGTAGCTCCTGTTCAGAAAAGGGTGCAAGAGAAATCCCATAAAGGACTGCAGAAGTTGCCATTCACATTTTAATTGAAACAGCCTGCCTCGTTTCTATCTGCAATAATCAACAGAGAAGTTAACCTGACTGGCTCACATACGGCCCCTGCCTGGGCAGCGCCAGGCAGGTCCAGCACTGCCGCGGCAGCCGGAGGCACGGTCACACCGCACGGTTGAGCCACCTGGCTCACGAGGCACCAGCTTTTTCCACAGCGCCAAGTTCTTCTGCCTCACTGTTGGCGCTTGGGACACAGGGCAAACACACCAACTAGTTCTGGATATGGTAAAGACTGATAAAACCCAGTTTAACCAGCTAAGCACTGCTCCCACTGGATCTGGGAGAACTGGTAATCCCAGAGTTGGAGCAGAGTAAGATAACAAAAACAAATGACTAAGAAAAAATGGAAATTACTTATGTACCATGCTTCTGAGAATTGTGAGACGACTTACCACCTCACAAAAAAACCAAGACAAGCCCCCAGAAAGTCATCCATACAAACTCACCAGCCTTTTAAAGATGGACAGGGTGCTCACTGCTCCATCTGCTGACTGGGGCTGCCATTTTTAATGCCTTTTTCCTTTCTGTAGAAGCTCAGTCTCTCCACTTCGTTTGTTCTTCTCTATTTTCTTGCTCACACTATCTCCTCTATCTACTCATCTATTGCTGTCACCTCCCCTAGATTTTACTAATACATTCATTTCAAATTCACAAGATGCGGAAACATCAAATATCCATTAGTTAGATAGCAAACCAAGGATTATGTTATTTCCATTCCTTCCGCATGCCCAAACAGTCCAATCAAGAACAGCGAAAACAGTTCAAAGGCAGCCTGAGGTGAGTTGTTGGCTTTGACACAGACTGCTGATGTCAGTTAGTTTCTCATCTGTGAGGAACTGCATTCACTCACAAAAGACTGAGAAGTTTGATGAAGACCTGTGAAGGTACTCACCCTACTAAGCACTGACAGACGATGCAGAAGAACTAGCTCGTGCTACCATCAGCCAAGGTCCCTGTTGTGATGCTGCTCTTCAACCATACTCAAGAAGTGCTCTACTTTTCATGCAACATTTGAGTTTCAGGAAGCTTGTAAGGACTTAATTCCTAAGTCTCTAGAAATGGCAAACACTGCTTGTAAATCAAGGGGTGGGGGCAGACAGTGTAGGTCTGCAGTGATGGTGCCAGCCCGGCTGACTGCTGGTGCCAAGCCTGGTAACCCAAATAATGTTACCCACCACTGATTTAGGGGAAAATCAAGGTGACTCAGCAGGAGCTGAGGAATATATAGAGCCTAACAAGCCAGAAACTCGGAATACATGAGAACACCAAGATGCTACAGTCTAAGGTTACAGAGACCATTAAGTATCTTTGAAACGCAAGTGGACAACTGACAGCACTTGAACTTCGCAAACTCCAGATACTATTACCTATGGTTCTGTAAATGTATTAAGAATAAAAAGGAATAGAAAGAGGATGATGGTATCATGACTTCAGTGTTCAAAAAAAGATTTATTTTACACTTATGCTTTATTAAAATGAAGCGTTTCCTTAAGCTCATTTTAAACACCCTTCTACGGACACAAGTAGCGTTCCCAGCTCTGTATATGGCAAGTGGATGTGTTTGTGGGTTGGGGTGCTCTTTATTATTATTTAAAGGATAAAGTCATAGATGAAGTTGCAATTCATCAATATGGAAGTAATTCAACTTATCATTTGCTCAGAATCTTGGAAGTATCAAATTTTGCTCAACTTTTTCATCTTTGAAATTGCCCTGAGATATAAACATATCAAAGTAGACACCTTACCAATACGCTCCTTTTATGGGCCACAAGGGTCCTTCAAACAACAACAATCACCATTTTTTGTTCCCCCTTCTCACCACATTTCTTTCATGTTCTCAAAGGCTAGGGTTTTAATTTTTTTTTTTAAAAAAACCTGTCTTTTCTCATACACCTCTTTCACCTTCACACATGCACCTGGGCACACACGCACATACGTAAGAATGAATCTCCCCAAAGGATTAATTCTGTACTTACACATCAAGATTGTTCCTTCAAACATCGTGAAGGAAAAAACAAGCCTTGCCGGCTACCAGCCTGAGCAATGCTGTCAGGATTGCAAATAGCATTGCTCAGTTTACCTCTACTGCAGCTGGAAAAGCTGTGATCAGCAGCACAACCGGAGCCACCCAGGGGCTTGAGAAGACAGTTCAAGTTCACCCTTGGGAAGATTCAAACAACAGCCACAGAAATTAGTGGTTTATACCTAAAATAATGCAAGGTTCCCAAGATAAAGTTTCTTGCAGGGTAACACTTACTTCTTTAGACTTCTACACGTAGAGGAAGAGCTCGAACTAAGGCCAAAGCTCCTATGTAGTCTTGAAATCAAAGCAAGAATAGTTTCTCAATGTTTCTGTGCAAGTCTAGGGGGACTTACTAGAGTAATTATCTTTGTTTTAACTGAACTGCTTTTCATAAGAAGTTAAGAATGGTAAGTTAGATTTTAAGCAATTGTTTGCTCAATTATGATGAAGTTTTGACACATGCAATCAAAGGAGTTTTCAATCACCTTATTTTTTAGTAAAATTCAACAGTAACTTCCTATAAATAAATGGTAAGTGTTAAATATCTACTGTTGTTGTAGATTTCCACACATTTCTCACTAAGAAAAAGGAGATTATTATATTTTCAGAGAAAATCATATTTTGGTATCTCCCTTAGAACAGGCAGATTTTCCTCTGGCCAACACAAGAGTAACCTACCATAGGAAGCAATAAAGTACTTTTAGTATTTTTACAGACCTGGTTTTGCGGATCAGCATTGGCAGCTGTCCTGCAGGCAATAAAATGAAGCAACTACTTCTGCTACCTTGGGGGGTATATAGTTTCTATTCTCCAGAAAACACAATAGAGAGGAAAGGTATCTGTGACAGATCCAAGTCCCTGCTCTAACCCTTTCAACCACAGCAAGCAAACTACAAGAAACTGAACGCCCAGATGACAACCTCAACCATATAAAGAACACTGCCTCTGCTCCAAGCTTCCAGCCTCATGCTGTAGCTTTTGTGTACACCTTATTTCCAATAAAATGCTGACATCTAAACACCTTCCTAATTGTCCTGATAAAATCATAACAAGCTTGAGAAACAGTTTTCTTATTCAAGGCATGAAAAAAAGAGAAGAGAAAGAAGAACTGGTAAAAGGCTGTCTCAAAAGAAGGAAATGAGTTTATATTTAGAGTCAGTCTTTTCAGAAGGACATACCTGACATTCATACCCCTTTATCTATCATCTTGCTGTACTTCTATTTGGCTTCTAAAATTAATTCTCAGTTATTCTTGGGGAAGTCCACTTCAGTAGTAGGACGCTATTGAGCTTCAGAGTTTTAAAGGTTAAATGCAGAATCAATACATCTTGATTGCACTTGTGGAAACAAGAGTTAAAAGTGCTTATCGCAACAATTAGGATTTGCAACCATACAAGAATTTCTGCAGGTTGGTTGGGTATCTAGGGGGTGCTATTTATCATTGGCTTTAAAAAAGTCAATATCCAAAACAAACAGCTTCCTGAGGAAGTTCAGAAAGGAAAACTGAATCTTCCTCAGCCAGCCCAGAGCAGGGGATGAAGAGGTCGCTTCCTTGCACGCAGCATCTTTCAGCGCTCAGTTGGAAGTGTGTGTTGTTTCCAGCACTGACTAGGAAGACTTCCTACAGACAGTCACCTTTGTCCTTGCCTAGTTAAACTACAGCCACCTTAAATTCCAAAAGATTCCCTCCAATTGTCTTATCACAAAAGCCTTCAGCTGACTGACAAAAAAAAAAGTAATCGATTGTTTAACAGTTGTTCCCCTGCAATTAGTGCAATAAGACCAGAATCCTATTATCAGTCTGATTTTATCAACTGAAATGAGAGCTTTATCTTACATAGTCTTTATACAACATACACGACGCACCACATGTACTCTACAGAGTATCTTAGAGACAGGTGAGCTATTGCAAATACTGGAAGGTAACTGCTAGAGCAAGTGTAGCCAGAGAGGAGGGTAGTCCCAGGCAGGGGAGAGGCAGCAATCTGCACGCTGCTAAAGCCGCCTGCTTGTGCTCACAACTGTGGTGCCTCTGTGCCAGAGCACGTAAGCAGCCTGTATCCTTGTTTTTCCCTTGATCATTGCTTTTTGCAAGAAAGAAAGACTGCTTCCCTGACTATATTTCTGTGTAAAGACTCAAGAGAGCAAACAGACCAGCTCAGGGACTGCTGTAGAGACAAACAACATGCACCTGATGCTCTTTGATGATCTCTTTTACACAGCAACACTAAGCGGAGGAGAAAACACTAGAGCATTCTCTTGTGAGATCTGTATAAAAAAAATAAAAATATAGTCTCATTCATCACTGAAGCTGAGAAGCCAGTCTTTAGTCTCACCTTCTGTCTGTACATCCATGGAAGTGACATCAACCATCTATTTTGGAAACAGAAATGCTAACCTTATTCTCTAAAGCAGAGGTACTCAACACCTAAAAGCAAAGCAGTGCGCAGCACAATTTTATTTCATATGTTGCATGGGTCCCAAGCTCTAGTCAAGAGTTCCACTCCTGCCAAACACGTGCCTACATTCAACAGGCTACCTCATGAAAAGTCTGTATTAAGAAAGACACTATTATTAAAGCTAGTCTTCAGAGGACAATGTGCAATCCAAGTTTAAAAAAAAAAAAAAACACGCAAAACCACATGACATACAGAATTTGCAACACTGCATGTTAAAAAAAATGAACTTAATTTTACTTAGATCAATCTAGAAGTACAAAGTCGCTACTACAACAGTTACATACCAAGTGCCTAGACAACAGAAGTCATCTTTACATCATGAACAGCAACCTTGAGAAAAGCTAGAACTAAATTTATATATATATATTAATAATAACTAGGCCATTTCATCATTCCACTCAATTCTCCCTACGCCTTCCACAGTTACATGCCATTCCATGGGATACTACCTTACTAAATACAATTTCCACTGCTTCTGGCTCTAAAATCCCTAAGATTACTTGCTATATTTTGAACACGTAGATACTGCATGTATCTAGAAGTGTCCCTTCTGCTAGTTTTCCTGACGAATTTTTGTGCAAGTCAGTTTTGCTCAGACATTTTTGCTCTGATTTCTGGGCACTATTCTCTCTCTCTCAAGAAAAAAAACCTCAGTATTTAACTCATCCCATGTAATACCCACCTTCTTTTTTAGAATGACTCACTTCTTCAGAATGGCCTCTCAAGTCCAAGCCTCACATATCACACACAGTTCTCTGATCTCCCAGGGTCACAAAATCTTTTTTGTTGTTGCTGCTGCTCAATACAAAAAACAGTAGACTCTCCTTCCAAAAAAAGCCCTAAACAAGAACAGTATGCAGAAATTTGGGGGGATATTGCATTTTAGTGAAATAACTAGATACTGAACTATTGTTCCAGTTACATCTCAGTATTTATAGAAGAGTTTATGATCCGGGCCTAGTGAATACCATTATCTGTCAATGGCAGAAGGCTGACACTCAGGAATAAGGCGGCAAACCAAACCAGAATGTGAGACCCAAATGCAGATACATCTCAAGTGATCTTAGGTCAAGTTACTTTAGGTGAAGAGTACCACTCAAACACCCTGGTAAAGTATCAGCCAGCAGCTAGGCAAAACTTATTGGCTTCACGATCTCCAAGGCGTGGGAAAACTGTGCTTTAGGATTTGGGATCCTTGTCTGTTTTGCTTCTTTCCATTTTGCTTTCCAGCTGGCAGCGAAATCACGTAGGATCACAAACTCCAAAGCGCTGGCAAGCAGTGTTTCATAGATCACTATTCCAGGCCAGTATGCCAGCAAAACAGAACCAAAAGTCACAACAGAACAGAAAGGCTAAAAAGTAAAGTGGTAAGCCATGTTTCCCACCCCCTGCAAGCGATGCTGCCAAAGGGAAGCACAGATAGCTTGCATTTGGTTCTAAGTCATTTCTCTACCATGCTGACCTAGGTCAGTATTATCAGGACAAAGATTCAAAAATTAGGAGTATAGTTTTTAATATATAACTGAAACTGTTTATCTTCTTTAAAGATCAACTTTAGCTCAGACCTGATTTTTCCCCCAAATAACTTCAAAACCAAGATCTTCAAGAAACTCAATGTAGTATTTTAATTCCATAAATCTCAGGATGCAACTCGAAAAGCACTTCTTTTAGCGCAAATAACTGCTTAAGCAGTACACACTGCTCTCCTTCTAGTGTCCCTCCTCAAAAATAGCCCTCTCTCCCTTCTATTACACTTGGGCAAGTGTTACACTTAACGTACGTGGTTGTTTCTACCTGTATCAGTTGCCCATCAATTCATCTCAACTCCACAGACAGCAGCTGCCCGTGGCACAGTTTGTAAGCCAGCCCTGTTAATTTAAAAGCCAAAACTACAGCCTTGCATCAAAGTAAAATAAGCTATGTTGAAGTATACAAGCAAAGCTCATTAAGTGTACACAGCTGTGACCACAGTTCCACAGCAACTGACACAACTTAGAACAGAAATTCCAATCACATAGTACCTGCTTGGTTGGTTTGTTCTAAAACCACTGGGGCAGTCAAATAGTGGTGCAGGCCGCCCAGGAAGGCTGCAGGATCTCCATCCTTGGAGGTGTTCAAGACTCAACTGGACAAGATCCTGGGCAACCTGCTGTAGCTGACCCTGCTTTGAGCATGGGGCTGGACGAGATGATCTCCAGAGCTCCCTTCTGACATCGCTGTGCTGCCATTATTCTGTAAATCAGATTTAGTGAGAACTGCCTTGAGCAGGGAGTTGGACTAGCTGATCTCTAGAGTCCCTTCCAACTTTAATTACCCTGTGATTCCATGTAAGTTACATTTCCAGCACATTCCTGAAACCAAATCCATCACCCAACTGCAGACACAGCCTCCATCCCTGCTCTTATACGCAGCTCGGTGTTACTGTTTATCACTTGGTTAAGAACATTAGTTGGAGTTCTTCCAGTTTATTTCTCCCTTGGGGGAAGAGGAGAAGAGCACAGTATCAGTACCACGGAAAACAAAATCATACAGTATTAGTTTTATCTAAGAAACCTAAATCAGGCTTATGTATCTGACCATCGCTTTGTAATTGAAAAAAGATACAAAGTCAAACCGCACACAAGTGTAAGATATGGCCACCAAAAAAATCACCAACATGGAGTCAGACGTCAAAGCAGCAATGAAAGCATTCAAGCACCTCACTTGAAGTCAGAATGCCTCTTACCTTGTTTCTAATCCACACACTGCATGGTGTCAATTTTAGATTGTTATACTCTGAAGATCGGTCAAACGAGAGCCTCAGGATAGGCAACAGCATCCCACTAAGACAGAGCAGGGTTGTTTTTCCCAAGATACTACTCAAGCTTTCATATATCAATCAGACCAAACACATGTTTAAGAGCCTTGCATAACAGTTCAAGTTACAGATGCAGAATTATGGCCTTGCCATCTTCCAGCTTGACAATAAAACACAGGTTAATTTCTCCTTAAAATATTTGCGTTTTTTTTGTTTGTTTGCTTTTGTTTTTTAAAGCCCACGCAGCCACAACAAACCAATATATTTTATGGTTAATTTACCAAAGTCTTCCTAAATTGAGATTTGAAATACAGGTACTCCAAACATGCATTGCCTTTTGCCTGGTAGAAGCAGTTAACAACTACTTTTGTAGTTGCAGAATTCCACGTGGTTTTTTCCCCCCTGATGTTTTCCCCCCTGAATCTCAGAATGAAAAGATGTGTCACTTTGTGTAGTAGGATTTTTTTTTTTTCCCCCTGTTCTTTTTATAGGTACAAAATGTCTTCCTCTGAATCTCAACCAACCACTCAGTAAGAAATTTTGGGCAAAGTGTCCTTCCCTACCCCGCACAACCACACACACGCAGATGGCATTTCTCCCCACCCTCAATTTGGGTAACTATCAGTTAAGAAGATTCAATTTTAGCAGTCACGTGCCTGCTAGAGCATCTGCAGAACACATTCCAACTCCAAGCTCCCACTAACTTTACACATTCAAAGGAAGTAAATTAGAAGCCAAGGATACAGAAATGCAGGATTTTAAAGAGGAGGAGATGGTGAATAATGTTAAATATTACAGCTCTTTGAAAAAGAGTAATTTCTTCAGTTAGAAAGTTGTTAAGAGACTCTGGAGTCAATAGTAACAAACAGTTTGGCTAAAAAAGTATGTAACAGTGACAAAACAAAACCCTGTTATGTTTTTTGAAGTGCAGTGCTTATGAGTTGAGAGAGGAAGAAAAAAAAAAGTACCAGAAGTCAATGGGAGAGAAGGAATGAGAATGAGAGCAGCATTGCAATACCCTGCTGGTCAGAGGCGGACAAGAGATTCGGATGGGAGGACATGGTAACAAACACTACACACTAGTGATTCACATCAATGCATCAGAAACGCTTATTCAGCTATCAGCAAGGAAAACACTCCTGAACTTTCACATCAGGCAAGTATGGGAAGTGGAAAATACATCATTTTTCCTCAGCAAAAAGGACTATCCCCATCCTATTAACAATGCCTGGTTTTGTATTACTTCATCATGAAATGGAGTACTCATTTACCTCGCTTTCCAAAACATGTACCTTGAAGAAGAAGAGGCATCGGTTTAAGCATGCACAATCTAGTATGCTTTGACAGTTTATTTCACAACAATTGTCTCCCGGTCTCCCTATTTATATGTACGGGTCTGCTCCAAGACCTCCTTCCTGAAGAACCTCCTTTCTAAAGCTAACACATTAACTATTAAGTAAGTGATGAAGGGGGGGGAAGGGGGAAATCAGCATGATACAATTGTCCTTACATCCAGTTACAAAACTGAGTAATATAGCACTGACAGAACCCAAAACCAGGTAATGCTTTAAGTTGAAGATGTAGAATAAAAAAACATTAAGAAATATTAGTCTATGCTACCAGTATTTGAATTCTGGACAACATAGCGCAGGAGAAGAGAGGAGACAAGAGTCCTTTCCTTTTTTTTATACCAAGCTGTTACATTGCATTCAGCAGCCCGCAGACCTACAGATGAACTCCCGCATCCCAAGGAGCATATTCCTACGGCTCATTTAACGGCTTCATTTTCATCAGTCCTTTACAGCCTTCTGTTTAGTGTCTATGTAATATAAACTGATTAAAATTATCCATTACTAAGAGAAGTTGAAGTGATTGTGAAAGTTCAGTTTCTAAGCATGGTGGAAAGGGGTGAATGGGGCCTAAGAAAAAGGATGGGTTATTTCAGCAATTGTGTGAACCAACTGAGCCGGTGTCCGACAGCTTCGCAGAGGCAAGACATAGCAGCCAGAGGACTTTAAGCAAACTCTCCTGTCAGAACTTGTATAATCATTAAAATTGCACCTTCAGGCTGCTGCTTGACCATACAAAGGGTTAAGGAGCAGCAAAAGCCTAAGTTTAAGGCTACTCCCATCTTCAGGGCCAAGGATCTTTATCTGCAAAGCTACTCTAAACTGAATCAAGGAATCTGTTTGGCATTGGTGACAGCTTTCTTGAGGTGGAAAAGCCGCAGGCAAAAAGAGAAGCTAACAAAATAAAAATTGAAGTATTTTCTGGCAGATTAATAATTAACTACAAATGTAGAAACATCACCCATATAACAACATACACGCAATCACTTTCATAATCCTAGCTGCTTTAGTGGGTAACAAACAATTGCTTATTTTCAGCCAGTTATAGAGGGCGCTATTTCTTTTTTTAAAGCTTAACACTGGCTGTACTATTAGATGTTTGAAAGATATAGGTATTTCTTTTCAGAAGGCAAAAGAAGATTGATTGTTACCAAAGTAAGACTTACAAACATGTTTTATGGGAAACGTGCGTATTTTTCTACCTTCCAACTTACTATCCTTTCGCTTTATGTAAGTGATCTGCTTCCTTCTCTTCAGGAGTCATGGCCAGTAACAAGCAAGGAAGAACCTGCAAGACATTTCCACGCTTTTCTTTCCCTTCCCTTAAAAGCAGATGCAGCAGCAACAGGGATGCCCCTGCCACCCAAAACAAGTCAGAAACATCTTTTTACTCCCGTCCTAACTCCTCATCTCTTTAGAAAGCAGCAATGAAACCAACTCCACTGGGGAGCCAAGACTGGACAAGAGGCAATAAAAGCAGGCCTGAGACACCACCCAGCACTAGCAGCTGCCCTGGCTACAGCCCTGCTCCTCTTGGATTGCCTACTGCCGCAACCCCACCCCAGCTTTCACCATGCCAGGGGTTCACGACCTGTTCCAACCTGCAGACCTCTTAAGAAAACTTGGATGCGAATCACCATCTATTAAACTCAAGCTAAGAAAAGCAAGCCTTCTTCAAATCAGCGTGTTCTGGGTTTTTAGGGTTGGATTTTGTTTTTTGTAGAGTGCATCCCTACCCCTGCTCCAAATAACCACCAATTCCCATGAATCCCAGGTTGAAGAACTACCCATACCATTTGTCACTCACTGAGTCAGGAGACAACACCCAGTCTCCTCCCCTTCCAAAGCCAGGGTAGATGAAGGGTAGATGAGACCTTGGCTACAGTCACTAGAACAAAATGACAGAGTAATTACTGGACAAGAGGCTTTACACAGGCTTCAAATTAAACTCAGTAGGTATTCAGATTTACATAACCATCATGCCTTTTCCCAAGCCACCCTACAGACATACAGCTAGGATTTTTTTCTTTCCTGTTTGCACATCAAAGCAGGGGCAGGGACAAAGGAATGAACTAACACGCTCAAGAGCATTAGCCGTTGACCAGATCAGAACTTCCTAGCAGCATGGTGCCTTTATGCATACAGAGCAAAACAGCGCGCTTCAAAACTAATAAAATGCCCTCTTCTCATGAAGAGCCATTTGGTAGACTTTCCATTATTCTGACCATTGCAGGTGAACGAACATTGAATTTTACATAAAACTTAGTATGCAAATTTGGGAAGCTTTGTAAGTAAGCAATTACCAAAAATTACAATCTTTCAGATCAAATAGCTTCAAGGCCTTTCTTCTGCAGTTTAAACTTCACCTTCTACTGCCCCACTTGAGCATTTAAGGTGACAAAAAAAAGCCAGAGTATAACTAAAAACACAGTTCCATCAAAGGGGGGGGGAAAAAAAAAGCTATACCCAGAAAGCCAAAGTTTAACCTTAAAAATGGCTCACAAAGCTACTTTTGTATTTACATCAGCAATTAAAAATAAACTCATTTAAGTGCAACAAACTGCCTCACCATCAGCTTTAACCACATGACATTAACTTCTCTTCCCACAAATTCAAGTATACCAAGGATACAGGACTATATTCTCGACCAAAACAGCATCATGTCCATTCATCACCACTCTGGAATGCACATTCCCAAACAGGCGAGAAAACTATGTGGGCAGAAATGATCAGGGCTATTTTAAAATATGCATCGTGCTTCTACCAGAATTGCATCTTCTAACTACCTGGAACCATATTTAAAAATGGAGACTTTGCAAACTCAAAGCCCTTAAACAAGGGCAAACTACTCCCTTTTTTGAAAGTTTTTCTGACTGCACTTTAACTTAAAAACTGCAAGCGTCAAAACTATAACCTGACATTCCAGCTTGTAAACTGAAAATTCACTCAAGTTTACACAACCTTTACCTCACCCCTTTATTACTCCAGCACTCCTTGCTCCTTGTGGTACAGAAAGCAGCTCCACTGAACTTCTACATTCTGAATGCAATATATTCGAAGAAAATAACAAAAGGTTACGGACCAGGGGAAATAACTGGTGTAGAAGCATAACTCTTTCCCATCTGTTACCGTGATTCTTTAAGCTTCACATTCTAAAGCAAGTTAAGGTTTTAGTTGACAAAAGAGAACAAATTCACCTGAAGAGTGACAAAGTTCAAAAAGAAGCAAGGAAGAAAGATAACAGAAATCCCACTTGGCTGCATTTTTCCCCTCTGCATATTTGTTCACTTTGCTCCAATTTGTTCAAAAAAAAAAAACAAACCCCAAACAAAAGCCAACAGCAGAAGTACTTCCACACTCTTGCCCTACTTGAGCCAGCCCCTTGACTCTTGAGGGGGAAGGTGCACATCAAAACATTATGTTATTTAATTTCACAGCTAAACTTAAGTTCTTTCAAGAGCAGAACTTCACTCCATTTTTGGTTTTTGTTTTTTTTATTTGTAGCATGCTCTTGCCCTTGGATATTCCTCACCACCAGGCAGCCCAAACATCAGGTGTGTGATTGGTATCTGCAAGTCAAGGACCCAGAAGGTCATTTTTGTGACAACATGTGGTCTTTTCTGTGCCTTGGATAAATCAGCAACGTAGTTTTATGATTGCTGCATGACTTTTCTTTTTTTT
>VYXH01012758.1:188128-198800 GCA_013397275.1 Burhinus bistriatus
GACCATCATAAAAATTCCCGATTTTAATTCAATTGTAGAGAAGGAGGGAAAAAGCCCACACACTTCTCTGTCTACCTGCTTTTGTTTAAAGTATTTTTATTATCAGTAGCTACTTAAGGCATGTTTAGCTTTTTGTTCATTTGTTTTTTTAAAGGGAGCTAGTCAATGTAATCAGAAGTTCAGGCTAGCAAAATGCCTGCTGCAGAAATATCACATTCGAGTTTAAAAGGCATCTCCTGCCTGTTTGCATTTTAAACTAAGATGCTAGCACAATTTGAAGTACAAGACACATCTCACGTTGTTGTCAACCAAATGAAGCTTACAGTCCTAGCATTATCAACAATCCAACTGACTTAAGACAGATCCTCATAATGCTGGAAAAAAAAAAAAAAGAAAAAAAACAACACCACTGGTCATTCTGAAGCAGCAAGGATCTCAGCAACTCTCAACCACCGGCTTCTTACCACTGTTTACACGTCTTCCCAAAAGAGGCATTTACTGATTGCAGATGAACACAACAAGGAAGAGTATCTTTTAAGTTAGCATTGGTTTATTTCAAATGAATCCTCTCTGCCTTTACATACCCTCAAAAGCAAAGAGTTCTTCAAAACTAAAAATCCAAACACATACTTAATGCATATTTCAACTTCCAACCCCCAAATTCCTCTTAACAGGCAGGACAGGCAGCTATGAAATCGGACAAAAGTGACAAGAGTCTGTTTGTAACATGGCATGTATTCATTACGTAATCTGGTATTTCAGATGGAAAACTTAACTGGAAAAAAACACTTGATAAAGAACGAGACAGGTTCCTAGGAATAGCGCACTATCAGAGAGACGCTTCTTGGAACACCGACTCCCCTTCTCCCAAGGGGAGCTGCAGTGTGCATTAGGGAGCTGTACAGCCATTCCCTAGCTGTTACTCTCTTCTGGGGGTGAGGGGAACCGACATTGTTTTCAACCCAATTTGCAGCTCTTCTCAGCACGCACCAGCCCCCACCCCAGCTCCTCCCCAGCACCAGGAGGGAAGAAACCCCAGGACATTTGAGGAAGCTGACAAATACGCACAAAGAAAAAAATCACTCTTAACGTGAAAAATACTGCCAGTATTCACAGAGAGTTCGGGGGGGCGGGAGTTGCACCTTTAGACCACTGGGGTGGTGCTCCCTCACAGCTGGAGGAGAAAGGCATATTGTGAAAGCTAGCCCCCTTCCTTAAATAGGCTGGTTTCACTGGAGAAGAGAAGGGCTTCCCTTAAGCCACAACATGTCATTTTTAAGAATATTTTCCCATTTCACAGGAACGGTTACCCTTTGAATTAATTCAAACTACTGCTCTTTGCACAGCTGGGAGCATTTAGGTCAGCATCTCCTCTCCCTGAAAATAGCACAGTATTATCAGAAAGGTGAGCTCTTCGTTTTATTCCACCTGTAATTCAGGTCCCATCTACACGAACAGTTAGGCCATTAGAGATCAAAGACTTTAAGATGATGCTTGCTTTGTTGGCTATCTACACAGGACTTACAAAAAGTACAGACATGCATTTAAGAGGATGTAACTTGCCAAATTATCTTCATACTCAAGATTCTGCCCTTTCCCAGTTACCTGGGAGTACATTCAGCTAAATACTATAACTGAAGAGGAACGCCCAAATTGGCGTGTGAGATGATTTCCATTATTTCCAAATGCAGTGCAAGAAAGGATAAACATTTCAGCATGTTTTGTTCACAGTTTCTGATTATTTCTCACCTGAAGTTTGCATCCTTACAGCTTTTGCAATACTCCCAAGCTTGCTATGAAAGGTCTTATTATTTAGAATTTCTGTAGAGAATCCTAGTGTCCTTCAAACTGTCCATCATTTGCTTTAGCACTTAAAAGAGCTTTCACGGTTTTCTTTTCCTCTCCCCACTGCCTTCAGGTCTCTCTTCCAGAAAGTAGAAATAAGCAAATGAGCTCACAAGACAGCTACAAGAAACAATACTCCTGCAACTTGAGCAGAACACCTACAGTTTCATTATGGCTCTTTCAGAGGTTAGGTCTGATACTATAGTTTGGGGGTTTTTTTATAGTAGCCTTCAAATACAACAACGCAGTTAGTCTTGATGAGACAATCCTGTGAGTAAGGCTTAGTCATACAACACAAGGTTTCACAATAATTACTTGGAGAGTCCAGACATCTCAGCTTTTGTGCTAAGGTTTTTGTTTCTTTGCTGGGGAGGGCAGAGGCAAGAAAGAAGAGGAAGAATAGGTAGTTGACTCAGGATTTAAAAACTGTCTGCCTGCCTTTGGATCTCTCTTTCCTTTCATTCTCTTCTCCCTCAAGTATCACCTAGTATTTTCCTCCCTGTTTTCCTTCTGTAGTTCCTTTCCTCCCATCATAGTTCTGACTTTTTGCTTAGCCAACAGAAGCTTGCACAAAAATCCAGGAAAGGTAGGCAAATACAATTAAAACATAACCAAAGACAGATCTTGGGCCTCCCCCTGGTGAAAGCCTATTTGAGAAACCAGATGCCAACCTTTCATTCAGAAGATGATGGAATTCAAACAACTCGAAGTATTGCACAGACCTAGCTATTCCAGCTTCCCCCTCTTAATTCTCAAGAGACAATACTCTCTTGTAGTAGCCTGGAACCCGTCTGCTATTTATTAATTTCTGAATCCTCCTTGCTTATAAAGACAACTTCATCTGATGCACTCTTGGCACCTCCATGAAGGAGATGCAGATGATGATGCACTGACGCAGATGTTTTCTGTTTCAGAGATGTCTAAGAAATATCGAGTGGCAAAGACAATATTCCACCAAGACACGTAATATCAGAACTGGGGTGGAGAGGGAGACGGGACAGCACAGAGGACAACAACTTTGCAGTGATACAGCGCCTCTGTCATTCACTTCAGAAGGTAAGACTGCAGTTTGTACTGTCTTTACCTAAGATTTGCATATCTGCTGCTGACTGCAACATAAACAAAAACGTAAAATCCCGATAAAGCTAGTGGTATACAGTAGAGACGCTTCCTAACTGCCCCCAAGACAATGCCATTTCACAGCCCGCTTACTACCTTACAGAAAAGTGACACTTATTTTTCAGTCTAACTGGTACTACTGCACCTAAGAAATGTAAAATACAGAGGTCAGCAGCTGGAAGATGAATATAAATAAATACATATTCAGAGTTGCATACTGACAGGGTATTCAAACAATTTTACTGATAGGTATGAAACTCCGCAGTTTCCTGGGCAGCTCTAAGGGGCATTTACCATCTAATTACCAACAATAAACAAACTACAACAAACTACATGAGCACGACTGGAAAAAAATCAGCTGGAGTGCTACAGAGTGCTTCTACAGCATTGCATCCGATTCAGGTGAAACATGCTCTTGGTTGAAGCCATTAATATGTTTTTTATAACCCTGCAGACCTTTTTCGCTAAAGGCTCCCCGTTTCAGGAGCATTAATCCAGCCCACATTATCCATAGGGGCCAAAACCCAAACAAAACGCAGGTCCCTTTAGTTCTCTCATACGAGATTACCCTCCAGGAACTCCCATTCCTACAGAGCTGGGTTCTTAACAGAGAGGTTTATCCTGTTTGTGGTGGCCAATGACTTTCCACAACTTAATTTCAGTTTTGAAGGTAACACAAGTTCTTTTGTCAGAAAGCCATGCCTTCAAGATCTTAATACCCGCTGGAAATACTATTTCAGGGAGTCCAGATTTACAGGAAAAGCTTGTACCTTTTCCACCTAACAATATGCTTGAAACTATTTCATGTGAAGGCATCCATGGGCAAAGGAGTATTTTCCCAAATAACACGTAGCAACAATGGTGGGTCAAGCAAGATAAAGTTTTGAAACAAGTACCCTGTGCCGAGAGGGTTAACATGATCTGGCCTTCACCCAGATTTCATTCTGGGGAAGCCAGCCATCTAAAATGAACATGAATTACAGATTTATTATGAGCCTTGGAATTTGTTCAGATAAACAATACTTGGCATACTCAGCCCCAGGTACTATCCTGATCCCACATTAGTTACAACTGGCTAATTATTTGATACAACATTGTCAAGTAGCACCTTTTAAAGTTACTTCTCCTAGAGATTTACAGTTACAGTAATTCCAATTGTCACTTTCTAATAGAAACAACAAATCTTTAGATGGCGTAATTTAAGCCTATTACATTTTCAATGACACTGAAAGCAAACGTGTAAGTATTCCCCCCTTTGCTTTTTTAATTTTTTTTAAAGACTTTTAAGCTTGTTTTTTAAAATCATTTTATAGCAACGTGTGCCATGTCAGTCCTTTTGCAAACTCATGTCACCACTGCTCATAATTTAAGTAATACAAAACCTGGCATCATCGTTCAAATTTCACAATCTGTCCTATTTCATTATGTTACTGCTTCTAGTTATAATTTAAGGTTATTACTTCCTTTTATTTAACTCCACTTAAAAAATTGAGCAATGTCTCTTCTGCCACAAGTTACTTCTTCATAATTTTTGCATTATCCAACTTTATAATGAACATAACCAAGTCATTAATGCTGTACCAACAGCGACACTGTTGTAGCGGCTATGGTCTAAAGAAACATAATCAACAAGGCTTGTAGGAAAGGGCTATGGATGTCCTTCCAGCCACGCCAACTCTTCTTGAAGAGCTATGTCCAAACATACGCTCTGAAGCATATTAACAAGTCTAAAAGACACTATCTCTTTCTCTACGCATCTTGCTTATTCTGTGTCCCATCTGGATACAACATAAGAAACAGTCACCAGCCTGGAGTATAAACAGCTGAAACGGGGCCATTTAATATTTACAAGAGAAATTTAAAGCCAGATACATAAATGGGGGCCATCTCTTAAAGCGATTGCTGAACCAGTAGGGCAAAGGGGAAGACACTTACTGGACCCCATTTAAATTGGGCAAGGAACAGCCTATACGATCCCGAAGGATCATGAGTTGAAGACTAATTACTGCTGGGTTTAGGAGGGGTGGTGGCAATATTTTGTAATTCAGTCCCTAAGCAAGAACTTAAATGCAAAAGGCAGCGGTGAGAAAGACAGAAGACTGCTCTTCAGTGCAGTACGTACTGGGAAAGGGCTTGGAACTACAAACCAAAGAAACTGCCTACTTTTGCTCCATTTCTATTTTTAGCGTATCAGTACTTTGCCTATGTGGGGGTGGGGAGACAAAAAGACTGTCAGAGCAGTACCAAGTTCTGTTATTGCTTCCTCTGCTATGAAAACTAACAAAACACCTTATGATGAGTTGTGCAGGCCAAAAAGGGTCATAGTATGCTTGCCCACTTCTCATAAGAACATGAACTTCTCCAACACAACATTCCCTGCTGCTACCATCTTACTGAATTTAGGTTGCCACCCCACCACCACAAAAGGGTAGAACATCTGTTTATAATGGATTAGGAAAAAAGAATCCTATTAGGGATTATCAAATACCCTTGAGGAAAAAAATTACTATTTTAACATAAAGCCAATATTTAAATTTTTAGCACCTACAAGATACTTAATTTTTCCAAGTGCCTAAATAAATCCTGATGTGCAAAGGCAGGAAACAACTCTAGGGAGCTACTGAAGACCCTGCAGACTTCGGAGCAGCAAAGGTGCACAAAGCGCCCAGTCCTGCACACACCGGGGCCGTTCTCCAACCCTGCAGCAGCCCATCTACGTGGCTCAAACAGCCCACAGGGCTTCTGGCTTAAGGAGTTACCTAAGGATATACCACAGCAGGAAAATCCCATGGATAACCAAGCAGACACCATTGTCCCTGGACAAGCCACCACACCTGTGGCCTCAGCAGCTCTCATTGCTCTGCAGGAGCCAAGGGACCCACACTGGACCTTACAGCATTCAGATGAACGCAGGCCTCCATTTTCTCAGATCCTTCACTGGAGCACATCACAGCCCCGTGAAACAAGGGCAGCCCCACTATTTATGAGTGTAGGGCACATATTTAAATAATCTGTCCCTAAAATAGCATAGTTATAAGATAAGACAATGTTTTCATTTCAGGACTTTTTGGACTCGGCATAAATACACTGCACAGAATTCATTTTAAGACTTCCCTACAGCCATTTGCTTAATCAGTACATTCAGCGAAGAAGTCATCAGCAATATATCTGCCTGAGAAAACACTGAACATAGCTTGATATTAATTTTTGTTGCATTTGTTCTATGATAACGAGGAAAAATTCGGGGGATATAAATGACCGATGTCTTTCTTAACCAGAGGGTAGTTTGCTGTACAGATTATATAACTTCAGACATCCTATAAATTTAACAATAAGCATTTGCTTCAAATACTACCCCTTAATTCAAATAGACACCAAGAACCTGACACAGTGCTAATAAACCAAACATTGGGACTATTACTTTTGACACAGACATGCATATGGCTTTACTCTCCCCACAGTGCAACTGCAACCTGATTTCCCCCCACCCCCCGATATACACAAGACACCAGCTTTCCTCTCATTACAGAGGACAGGAGAAGAAAAGAGGAGAGAGGATCCTATTTCCTACTGCGAGCTTATTGGCATGGCCTGTGACACAACGGGTGAAGAGCTGGCTTCTCAGTCAGAACTTCACTGACTCTGTATCAAAGTCTTCAGATGAGACAGACAATACTTTTGCGCAGCATTTCAAGTGACAAAACCAAGGTATTCACCATGATTCACAGCGTGAATAGTTCACTAGTTACAGTTCTGTTTTCAACTCAGTACCTTACGCTGAGGTCTTGTTATCAAGTGTTTTCATGAGTCCTTATACCAGCAAGTTTTGACCACGATGGTACACTGTGGTGTCAATGCAGATATACACTCTCTCTTAAAGACCACTCTTGACGTCAAGCACTGATTCAAAATACCATGTTTTGAGCCTTTTTTTGCATAGGCAGAAGCCCAATATCTAGTCTCATAGTACGTAAGTAGTAGTTCAATGTGCACCTTAAAATACCTATGACGTACAATAACCCATTTCTAGATGTTTTCCTTGAAACAAAGATTAGCTAGCTGGTCGCTGATAAGGTCTTCGCAATTTTCCACTCTATAAAGGTGGAACCAGTTCCCAGGCACAGTCAGATAGCAAGCTCTGTTTACATTACAGTAATCTTTGTGCTGCATGTTGAATCAGAAGCAAACTCCAGAATATACTTCATAATGATCTACAGTGTGCGGAGCTCGTGGCTCTTTCCATATCACTACAACATAACTCATACTGAAAAATACAGTGCAGCTATCACGTGGTAGCTGAAGGTGCCTATCGTCATAACCGTAACAGTCAAAGAATGTAAGAAAATGCAAAGCCGAAGTAGAAGTTACATAGATATTTTTTTCTCTGAAAACAAAACGTTAAAGTAAGTATTTCCTAAGGTTCAAATATAACTTACAGGAACACTACCAAAATTAAATGCAGTCATTTCACAGGATCTTTTTTCCCCCAAGGTAGGTTCTGATGTTAAACAAAATCCTCAGCTTATTTCCATACTTGGTGTTACTTCCCCATATGCATTTTCTATGTATTTATGTCGTCTTTGTTGTTATAGTTGAAGAATCTCATCGACAATCAGGGAATTGATCTAACATTATAGTGTTCATAAACGCGAACAACAAAATACTGTTCCAAACTTGGCTATCTCAGATTACAGCACATTATAAACACACTTCATAAGCTTGCACACATATCCTCTACAGGAAACAAATACACTGGTGTCTCCAAGTAGAATTTGGGGTAGAATACTAACCCACATTTATGAAAACTACAGGCCATTCCCTCTAGCAGAGGAAACCAAAGAGTCCCTGCAATCAGCGAGTCTTGAACTGTTAACGTGATCAAGTTCTCAACTTCTGATTGAAGTGTCAGATAATAGATATGTGCCTGGAGCTAGAAAGACAGTTAGAGCAACCAAAATCCACTTAATTATAGGACTGAGGTGAAAGAATGGGAAATATTCTTTATGCGCTTATGTAAAACTAGAAGGAAGTCTCAAGAACTCAGGTTCAGCATTCAAAAAGGCTCAAGGATTCAAGAAGTCCTGTCCCCACATTTACTCCTTAAAAGCATTTGTATTTTTTTAACCAACGTGGACTACATTTGAACCCTCAGCTTAAAGGTGGAAAGCTTTACATCCCATTACTAATACCCTGACACAGCCATTCCCACAGCATCCATTAGTATTGTTCAAAAAGACAGCAGAAGAGATTAGGCCCCCTACATTTTGCAGTCACAGCCACCACTAGATTAGACTGCAAGCAAGATTTCATTTCTCTCACCGTTCTCTATTGTATACTACCAACAGCTACAGCAAGTATTTAAAAACTTAATAAAAACCACATTCTTTTACAGCATAGCAGGGAAAAAGTTAAGTAATCAAAACTGAAGGGCAGTGGAAGGTAGCATAAAGACTGTTGATAATAAGGCATAACACAATCATACCAGCCAAGATTCCCACATGTACAAATAAGAATTATTCTGCTAACAAAAAAAATTTTTTCTAGTTCTCTTCTGGTCAGGTGTACCAGGACAAAGGCTGACATGGACACAAGGCCCACAAAGCTAAAACATATGTTAAGTCACTATGAAGAGAAAACCATTCACAGAGGGTTTTTTTAATGCATTACGACCCCAAAAATGAGAAACCAGATACCGCATCTGAAGGGGTGACTGAAGGAAACGAGATCTGAAACTTGAACAGCGGAGTCCTCCAATATTCTGGTATTTCTAAAAATATTTATAATCCCCTCATCTGCAACTATTAAAACTGTACGAACAGTAGCCCAGGAACTAATGGCTGAAGTCGAAATAACGCTACCCATCTATTGAAAGCATTTCTGTTTTGACAAGGAAATTCCTATGAACTGTACGCATAAGAATCTAGGCTCTGAAGACACTTCTGTGATCCAGATCAAAAAGGTAAGAAGTAACTTTGATAGAAGGCTATCACAGACTGTAGGAATTTACACTGATAAAGTTACAGGACTTGTAATTTATTATTTTTTTTCCCCCTGAGAGATATGCTACTTCAAAAACATGATTTTTTGTAAAATCTGGAAGTATACCAGTGAAGAGTTAAACCGGAGGGAGACTATATTTTGCAACATTCTTAAATTAACATGCCTTTCAGTATAATTAGTTCAGCTGGTATTGTATCCATGCATACATGCTTGAAGGGCCAATTTGATACAACCATGATCTAAAAGAAGTTTCAAATAACTGCTATGGTAAGATACAACTTTCAATTTTACACCAGTCAGTACACCAGTCTACACTCAAAATAGATAATGCTTCTGTAATTCAAAAAATAATTCGTTTTTTTAAGACAGTGCACATCTGTGGAAGGCAGTATTTTTCTACAGCTTCACAAAATAGCTATATTTTAAGAGAATATGTTGAACTGGAAGTAGGAACCTCACACCCTGATTTTATACAAGCAAAAAATCTGCAAATTTTAAGCTGATGCAATTTCTCACAATTCCTTGCGTGGCACATTTCTAACACACTACTATTCTTCTTAGGAGCAAAGATAACAACAAACAGGACTTGAAGATAAATGTTAATATAAATGCATTTGAATGGGAGGAAAAAAAGTATGCTTTATCTGTCTCTCTAGCTAGGCGATACCACTGGTTTGAAATATCACCCAAAATAAATCACTCCTCCAGTTGTATGCATTTATTGTTGAAGGGTGTGCATATGTATGTTAAAACGTAATAAAAGATCTCTGAAAGCATACTTAGAAAGGGACACGCAACTCAGTGTCACGAGTTAGGTACTGGGACACTCAGTACGTCTACACTCGCCTTTTAAGTTTTTTTAATATCGCACTCTGGAAGCTGAAGTTGCCTTGAATACACCTTGAAAAGAAAACTTGGGGAGTTGGTAAAATCGCCACACCTAACAACATCTTACAACTACTAAGTTTACCAGTAACTTAGTAGTTCAAGTAGCCTGAAGTTTGGCGGTAGTAATGCAGTAAGGTGTGTATTTTGCTTCAGCCTGCAGAATATCACTTCTGAGTAAGCGCATACCAGCAAGTGACATCAGACCGAAACCACAGAGTTTCACTCGAGAGCAAACGCCACGGAGCCGAGCCCCGGCGACACCACCGCCACGGGAACTCGTTGCGCTGAAGCCAGGGCAGCTACTCGGGGCTCACAGCTAAAAATTAGTTCGAAATTTAAAATTCAAACTCCTTTCAAAACGAGCCTTTTAATTTCGCACGAAGGAAAAACAAGCTGTTGAGCGTTCCTAACCCCACCTCTTGCCCTCGGGGCGGCTCGGCGCTGCCGACGGCGGCGGGAGGTCAGGGCGCGCAGCCCCAGCACCGGCGGGGCAGGCGGGGGGCCGGCCCCAGTTTCTGAGGGATTACTGCCGCCCCAGAGCTGTTTACCGTATGTCAGCAACAATCATCCCCGGCTGATTCAGCGGCTGTAGAAAAATCCTGCCGTGCAGGACTCTCCCGCTTGAACCTTTCCTAATTGCCATCCGACTCCGCAGCCTGGAACAAAGGGGCACGGCCTGCCCCAGCGCGCTCCGGCCGCCACCGGGGGCTGCGCCTGGGGGACCGGGCCGCCCCCACACGGGCAGGGCCCGGCTCTGGGGACCGCCGAGGCTCGCCGCGGACCCGGCCCGCCGCCGCACGTCCAACAGGTAGGCGGGCGG
>VYXH01012758.1:199262-274009 GCA_013397275.1 Burhinus bistriatus
GGCTCCCCCGCGCGATGGTCGGGGCGGCGGGGCCGGGCGCCTGCCGGCCCGGCGCGGCCTATGGCGGCGCGGGGGGCGGCGCGGAGCGGGGCCGTGCCGGTGTGCCTCGGGCAGGGACGGCGAGCCCGGGGTGTCAGTCTGGCGGGGCTCAAACCTGCCGCTGCGTTCGTCTATTGTTCGAAGGGGCGGGACATCGGCGTTGGAGTTCCTAATGGTACGTTTTGTTCCCGAGATAAAAGCAATAAAGGCACAAAAAGAAAACAACTTGGGAGATTTGGGTTGGTTTAAGGTGGTGACTACATAGCCTGAGCATTTCCTACAGCACCACGAACTGCTCCCCGCGGCTTTAAAAAATAAACTTTTTCAAGTATTTTAGGCGAAGCGGTTTTAGTGTCTTTTACAAAGTAGGTATTTATTTAAGCACTAAGGGAAACACTGCAAACGTGGGGTTGGGGTTTTTTTTTCCATTTAGAAAAAGGCTTTTTAAAGATGTTCTCTTCCTTGTGGGAGGTGGGTGCCTAGCCCACGCAGGACGCGGCTCTGTCCGGAACTGGAACTGGAGCTGGAGCTGTGCGCGGGCTCCAGCCTCCCCGTGACGGGGCGGCAGGCGCAGCCCAGCGCAGACCCCCGGGTTTTGTGGGACCGAGTCGTGAGTCAACCAAACCACTTCCAAAAGAATCACCCACTAAAGTGCTTCGAACCTCAGTGAAAAGATGGCACGCTCTGTGTCTTAGCCACATTGCTACGGTCCACAGTTTGTTGCGTTGATTTAATTTACTCTTTAAATATTGGACTAGAGCAAAAGTTCCATGACTAATCAGATACATCATCTTCCAGTGAAAGGAGAGTAAGAGAAAAAATCCCAGACCAGAATCGGAGTATTGGGCACTCGCTTTGCAAACATTTCACGAGGCATAGCTGACAGTAAAAGGCATGGTATCAGGGCCACAAAGTTCTTGCAGTTGTACTTTTTGTGCGCCACCAGCTGCTTTCATGCTCCAAGCCATCTTCAGCAGTACCTAAATTCCTAAAAAGAGGCAATAATTCTGTGATCCAAATCACTCCGCTACAAAGAAACGCCCTACTCCAAGCTACTGTACAAGCTTTACGTTTGTTCTCCTTTGAAAACAAACAAATTCATATTGCAGGAAATAGCTGAAGCAAATTCCCAAGGTGGCAGTCCAAAATCAGGGGGAAGGGCCAACTCCTCGGCCACGGTGTAGAGAAGGCAGAGTGACCCACGGGACCTTCCCCCTCGGAGCACATGGTGCCAACCCGCTCCCTAGAACAGCCTCAGAGCTTCAGGAACTTCTAGCTTTCCTCAGCACCATCTCTGACTCTCCGGCACCGGACTCCTCCCAGAGTATGGAATGCCGAGACGTCGCCCCCCTGTTCCTGCAGCAGCTGTGCTCAGCTCCAGAGGGGCTTGTCCCCGACAGAGGTCTCCTACGTTGCAGCACGGCCTTCTGCCAAAGCTCTTCTGCTGGCCCCCACCATGAAAACACTACTGCAGATTTTTTATTTGTTAATTGCTAGATGTAACTAAGCCTCAGATATATATTTTTTTAATCTATCTACACAAGCAGAAGGCAGAATGTGACATTTTTTGTGCCCGCAGGCTTCATTGCCAGAGTCTACGAGTATTGACCAGAGGAGGCAGAAAGGAAAAGGCTGAGATCACAACAGGAAGGAGGGGGAAGATTTCAAGGTGCGGAGACGCACGAAAAGAAACTCAGGGGAGGGTGGCCTGATAAAGAGTAGGGTAAAGTAATCCCTCCCTTTCCTCTGGCCCTGGAATAAGAACAGTTCTGGGGAGGGTGGGCAATGCCTGCAGGTTGGCGAGGAGGACAGGCTGGGAGCAAAGATTAAAGACCACAAAACAAGATGAGGTGTACATATGGCCAGGGAATGAAAGAGGACCACAGGCATGCAAACACAGAGAGGTGGAGATGGATCCCTAAAATAAGGGAGAAGGACCATGGGAAAGAAAAGCAGTTATTTGGGTACTGGGAGAAAGATGGAGAACAAATAAAAGGGTGAAAGAAAAAGTATTAAGCAAAGGACGTTCCAGCAAAGATGGAGGTGCCACTTTTGTACCATCTCACACTGGCTAAGAAAATGCCATCAATCCATACACTGAATTTGACAAGGAAGGAGACTATTTATCAAGGAAGGACTTCTATCTAGGGGTTTGAAACATCTGGCAGTGGATACAAAATGATCACAGATGATCTCTCTCCAGTCTAGGAGAGGACATATGTAACTCTTTTGCCCCACCGAGACTAATGGGATTTCTTTCTTTTCTTTCTTTCTTTTCTTTCTTTCTCTTTCTTTCTTTTTCTCTTTCCTTCCTTCTTTCCTCTCAATCTCTTTTTCTTTTTTTCCTGTTTTTTTCTTTGTTCCTTCCTTTCCTTCCCTCCCTCCCCACCTCCCTTCTCCTTCCTTCCAACAGTTATTTAAAACTCCATCTCTACACTTGATATGAATTAGAGGAGCTAGAAATGCCATCTTATTCTATTAGCATTGGTAGAATGCATATATTTGTTGGTAGATGCAAATTATTTTAATGTTTTTGCTTGTTTTTAAACAAAGCAATAGCAGGGCCATGTTCCTGTCCTTTCAAATTCTTCCTTCAGGAGAACTTTTACATCTCTTCATTAATAAATTGCTCTCAAGCAAAGTTACCATCAAGAGTACTGAAAATGCCAAATCAAATGTTCGTCAAATGTTGGTCAAATAAAACTAAAATAGTTATATTGAGTGAAAGAAACCTTGAATGATACTCTTTTTTTTTTTAATTCTTAATAAAGTATTACAAAATTTGTCTCTGAAATGAACAAGCTGTATTTTTTTAAGACTGTTGGGATTCCACTGTGTTCATGTATTCCCTTTAAAAAGGCTTTAAGGAAAGGGCAAATGTCTATGTATATATATACACATATCGATATATAGTGAGGGATATACACATATCAGTGTTCATGCACATATATGCCCTATATATATATATCTCACATTTAGTCAGATACAGATATATACCACGTCCCATCTGTTAGCTGAAGGATCAGAATTTTAAATCATATTCCCGATACTGCCCTTTTAGGTCCTGCAAGCGGGATGGCTTCCTCATCTTTAGAGAGAAAATTCTCTTAAAAGTCAACAGCTGAAGAAAAGCAAGTGCTTTACTCATCCTTCAGATAAGTGCTCCTGGGGGATGTCTAAAAAAAGTACTATTATATTTTCTTGGTAGGAAACCTAAAAATAAAACTAATCAGTGTTGTTCAAACCATAACCCTAAATTGATTGAAAGGACACAGAAGGACAATCTGACGGGTGAATCCTTCTTTCTAACTGAATGCATGTCTATCTGTTACACTGCAAGAAGAGGAAGTCTGTTCTCTCCACTGTGTCAATTTAACTTTTTAAGAAATGTTTTGACCACTTAAAGACGGGGAAGAAGGAAACTGCAGAACCGCAGCCACTACAGAAACAACTTCCTGTGGGTTCTGTGGTGTGTGTGGCTTGGAAAGAGAACAATTCATCTAAGATCTTTCAGAGGTATCAGATGGTTTTGCTGCCCTATGAGGTAGCCTTGGGATACTTAGCTACAAATATGCCTATATATTATCAATGATGTCAAGCAGTTTAGTCGATATTGTATGTTCTGTATTTGTAATTGCCACCTGATTTCAGCATTTCAGGAACAAAGGAAAAAGGGGAAGAGAAAATCAGAATTCACCATGTAAACCACAAGAGAAGAAAGCATCTGTTTCCACCTCAAGAAATAAGAAAATGGTTTAAAGAAAGCTGTGGGGAAATTCATGTCCTTAAAATTAAGCAGAATTTCAGTGTCTTGCTGAATCAAGTCCCTAGGGAAAAAATAAAGGTAGTAATGATGTCTAGTAATGATTCTTATCGTCCTCCCACTTCCATGCAGTTAAAGCTTGCTTCCTATATCCACCCCCTCTTTAAAAGGCTGTGTACCACTGCAGGTGCCTCTTCTGAAAAGACTGCACACAACTGCTCGATAGACAGTGAACAGAGGCTTCCAGTAACCCATTGTCTCTCACAAACTGGAACCATTAGACAAAGACAAAATCCCAAACATCTGTACTTTACCTCTCATTAACAGGTTAAAGCACACACCTCAAGTACGCACCAGAGGCTGGATATGCCCTGAATGGGAATAAACCCACCTTGTTTTGCCAGTCAGCCTCTCTTAAACTCCTGCTGTTCTAAACTCATTGTTATTTCTTGTTTAACACCTTAAAAAAAAAATTATTAGGTTTAACACAGTGCAAGTTTTTTCTGTTCAGACAGAATATCACTTCAATTTTCAAGCAAATGGCAAGTGTACAAATAGAATTAAAAGTAGGTTGCAGTGGCAAAGCAAGATTATTTTCAGCCTTAAAACACTTAAAGAATTTATCACTGCAAAGCTGAAGAGTAGTCTCTTTGGTTATTATTTTGGGATATCCTTATAAAAAGAAACTCTTGCGTCCTTGGTTTGGACCAGGTCTTAAGAGAATCTTTGTCATCTGTACCATTACGTGTAGTGAAAAAATCCGAGACCACTGTTGGAAGAAAATGTTATCCATGAGTTTTAATCTTGGTTCATGACAGCAGAGCTAATTTATTACAGAAACGTTATGTAAATCTATTCTACTTCCATCCCAGACAGACGTTTTGTGAACAGGAGTGTATATGTAAATGCATTGCAGCTGATCAAGGCTGATTTTACGAAATGCTTCACTATAAGTAGCTGCTGGATGTCAGAATGTCAGATACTCAGAATTGTTCTACTTCCTCCAGGTTTATTTGGTAGAGAAAGGACAGTAAAAATCATCAAAGACGGCTGTGAAACATAAGCAGGCGTACATGCACTGCTGATGTGGTTCCAGTCCCAGAAACAGGTACACCACAGACAAGTACCACACGTGCTCCGCTGATCTACAATTCTCATTTTTCATATTTTGCTTTCAGAGGGCAGTTCACTCTTAAAAATGCTTGCCCAGACAACAAGTAACACGTACCAAAGATTAACTGCACAGGTAACTCAGATAAGTAAAAGTGAGGAAGGAACGCACATCAGGGTAAAGACCTTCGTTACTTACAAACTGGAAGTATTTTGGAAAGGCTGCCCAGGGACAGCTTAATAAAATTGATTGATTTAATCACCTTGCTGGCAGACAATTCCATATTCAAAACGAGAATTTTTCCCAGAACCCTTCCTTGTACAAGGTACAGAGACAAAACTGTTTTCTGAAACCCAAACAGCAATCCCCATGTAGAAGGACCAAGGAGGCTGAGGAGGAAGGGGGGTTGCAGGGGTGCGGTTTTCCAACCCAGATAGTTGTGAAACCTGAGATCATTTCTCCTGTTTTCTTGAGCACAAATATCACAGTTGCAGTGAGTAGCACAGGAAATGATTGTGCCTCATTTTTGTTCATGAGAAGGACATGGATATAGAACATGAAAATATGTACTGAAAATTGTTACGTTCAACACAAAAACATATACTGAAAGTTGTTATACTGCTAATGAAGTTTATAGATAATACTGCAAAAGTGTGAGCTTGTTTGCTTCTCAATTCTTCATATAAGACACTACTGCATAACTGCAAAAATGAAAATTAAATTAATGACATTTATAAACTATAATCCATTTTTATTGCCAGTCAGCTTTTGGCTTTTAGAATCTCAATATTTATTTTTATCCTCAAGCCTTTCGTATTACAACTGGTACAAGACTCCATCTATTCTTTCAAAATTCACATGCACAAGTCCATCAAGTCAAGGGACTAACGGTGTACTTAAAGGTAGGAACACCAGATTACACCCAGTAATTCCAGTGTAATCTTTACCTTAGTTGGTAGTTCTGTCCTAGTAGCACCTGCTTTATCAGAGTGACTTCACTAAGGTTTAGAGGAGGTACTTAAGGGGATTAAGCTCCTGATGGTCACGCCCAGGGGGTTATGAACCCTTGCCACCTTTGCATTTGCTTTTGTTTTTACCTTCAGATATTAAAAACAGTTAAAAGAAAAGCACTTTAAAAAGATCGCTGTTTGTGACAGTGAAAGAAAGTCAGGTTATCTTATTTGTACCCCCTGCAGCTTTCTTAACTATATATTATTGGATGATTATATTGCACAGTGGTGTCACCACTGGTCTGCGATGGTTTTGTTGGGGGTCCCTTTCAAAACGTTTACCATTCAAAAATATATTAAGCCTGGGACATGAACATATCAAATATTATTTTTCTATAAAGTACGAGTTTTAACTCCCCGTTTCAATAATTCAGCCTCTACCCTCAACAAATCTTATTGAAGACAAATTTAGTGGGCACCACATACTTCCCATCTTAAAGTTAAGAGCGCTTTTCAGTCACTTTTAGTCTTTAGCAACTAAGGAGACATCTGGGTATCCGTGATATTACACATACTATTTTAGCTGTGTCTACAATCAATAGCAAAATTCAGCTGCCAGGGACAACGTGTGGTTTTGCAGTATGCCCTGGTGGAATATTTCATCTGTAACTGTTATGGTGTGGTTAATATTAATCTTTTTAATTATACAAATAAAACTCATGACAAGTTTTTAAAATAAGTTTAAAAGGTTTTATTTTATGTAACAGTTTCAAGATGGCAATATACGAGAGAGGATAATAGAATACAAAGTGCTTAGCGTGGGAGGATATTGCATTATTTCCTGACCTGCTGTTATCAGGAAAGAAAAAATGTGTCATGGGTTGGCTTTTGGGCTTTGGTATGTCACCACACATGAGATCGGTGGGCAACATACACTAACGTGACGGAAGCCTTGCATTCTTCTAATGTTACTTGACCACTTGTTTCTGCTCTTGCACCGTGTCATGGCCTCCATAGCTTCATCAAGCTAACTCTGTATGGGCGTAACTAAAGTGATACTGCTTAAAAAATTATCCTTGTAGCACAGAAGCAGGAATAAGTGGCCAAAGATGGGGACTTTTAAATCTGGGTTTACTGGCAAAGGTAATGTATTTATGTATCTACACTTACATATCATTTACCTACACTTCAAGCATGTGTATCTCCTCACAGTTGCGGATTTCCAAACGTGTGGACAAAAGGCATCCTCTGCCTCATCTGAGCTAAGATTGCTTGCTTCACTCCTCGGATAACTGCATTACAGTTTTCAGGTGCTCCCGTAAGATATGCAAGCATGCATGTGCAAGAAATCCTTAGGTGCGTATTTTTTTTAGTTTGGAGATTTATATACTATTGGCTGGATATAGACTCAGTGAAAGCAGTTGTCAGCAACTCAAAAGCCCTCAGAAAACATGCATACTTTTTACACGTGGTCCCAGTAACTGCAAACTGTAATACATTTTCAATAAGATATTGTTTTAAAAATAGCTAAATAAGATTTTAGTTCAAGACTTACAAAATCAAGTTTTGACCACAGCATAATATTGGATATGTTCAACATGGTAAACAAGAGGTTCAAAAAGATGTGAAGTACTACATGAGATTTTTTTTTTTATGAGTCATCACGCTGCTTATACTGATAGAGTCCAAACTTCACTTATTTCTCTCAGTTGATGAGATTTTTTCCAGCTCTCTAGGCATTTATACTGCAAACAGATCTGTACGCTGCTTTGCATTTGCCACACCAGAAGTTCTTCAGAGAAACTCAGAGGTGGCATCTGTCCCAGGAAGGGGGGCTCCACTCCGATCTCAGCTGAGCGCTGCTGGTTAAAACCAGGTGTGCATTTGCTTACTCAGAAAACATCAACACTTGAGAAGATGTGACTAAGGGTGTATCTTTACTTCAACTCCAACGTTAAATCTGAGAAATACGCAGTCAGAAATCTTCCTGACTCTGCTGCGTTACCAGAGAAACCTTCCTTGTTGCACAGGACCACGTGCCACAACCTGTATTACAGTGATGCCAAGAGGCTCTAATCAGAACGATGCTTTAATTTGGCTGAAGGTACACAGACAGTACAGAAAGATCCAAAGCAAAAATATTTACAGTGCAAAGCTAACAGGGCAGATGCTGTATGTACCACACTTGGACGAGTGTTTCTCACATCTTGTATTTCTATGTTTTTAGGTAGCACAGGCCTCCCAGAAAAGCGCACATTATATCAATTTCATTAGCTCAATCTTTTCTTTATACATCTGTCAGTTCAATCCAGTGTGCAAGCTGAAAAGCTGTAACTGCCATCTCTTTTTTCAAACGTGTGACACTTTAACAGTTGTGAAAAGTGCTAAAGCAAGAGCCTAGGGACTGAAATGATTCTTGTTTTCAGAGCAGGTAAAGCAAGGACAAGCACTAAAGCAAGCTTCCTTGCAAAGCCCAGTCACCGTGGCTGTTCCCAGTCCCTCGATCCCTTTGCCTGAAAGCTTTGTTATTTCTAATGCTGTGCTTTGCTCCAACAAAAATAGGGCTTCTCCCCATAAATCTGGCTCCCTAACTAGCAAGTCTGTCTGAAAGCCTTTTCAAAACCGGAGAAGCCAATTTCGCCAAGTGTGAGAACTTCCACGAGTCATATAATACTCTTACTTCTATTGTTTTAAGACGAGTAACTATTGTAATTGACAACCAGATGCTTGATACTGAGGTGATTTATACAGCTTCTTATGATAAATGTAACAAGTGTTTTGAAGGTGGTCCTCCACAGATACTTTATTTAGACTTATTTTCCCATACTTCTCAAAAGCTTCTCATTAGAAGGGGCAGCCCTCAAAACACACCTTTTTTTTGTCTCCCAAAGACCCGATTATAAATACGTAAGTTGAAATAAGCCCTATGACTATTTCCTGGCTATGTGTCATACTGACATTTCTCAGAACATCAAATACATGCACTGCTGCCTTTTAGACACCTGCTGCTGGACCAATAGATTCCATGAGACTTCTAAATGTTTCTATTGGGGTAGCCGTAGTCTATTTTCCCAACTGGGCATCTCTCTGTTTTCTGAACAATATATGCCAAGACCATGCAAAAACCAGAGCAAGCCTAGCCCCTAAGTCACCACAGAAAGCATCCAAACACATTTTACTAGAAGCAGCACCTTTTTTTGTATACTTGTCTTCCAGTACGGACTAATTTTTCTTTCCAGCCTACTTCTTCCTGTTTCTATAACTGCGTCAGGGCCCTGGCTGCACTAATAGGCCTTAATGGCCCTGACAAATTGATTATGAGGATAATTAATTGTTCCTCTTTAAAAGCCCTGTAATCTGGAGGCAGCAATGGGGGTTGACAGAGATTTACAGGGAAGAGGGGAGAAGGGCGGGTGGAGGGCTTTTTCCCCCCATGCGCACCAGAGTAGTTGCCATCACTCACATGAAACCTCCTCGCCCTGTTCCCCGACCAGAGCTGCATCACGAGCAGTTAACCCACTCATTATTCTTGGCACAGAAATAAATTAGAGGGGTAATCACTGAATGCTTAGATCATTTGGGAAAATCAGTGAAATAATCTCTACCAACATAAGCATATTCAACAAGGATTACAAATCATGTACGATATTTATTATATCTGCAAAGGCGTGGGACAACACAGCAGTTGTTGCCCTCATATTAAAACCAACAAATAAATTCTGAGCTTTGCAAAATCTTTGCTCACATATATGCAGGGTCAGCTGTACCCATGCATGGTCATGAACGGCCCAGAGACAAGGGTGTGAGCAGGGATGCCTCCCTCCCTCCGGCAGCACAAGCCCCATCTTGTACACCCTGCGAGAGCAAGGCAGGGAGAAGTAAGGGGAACGCGTCTTCAGAACACGGCATTGCGTCAGTCCGTGAGAATGCTACAGCGCAAGCAAGGAGATCTTACCAAAACGTGATTTAATGTCATGACTCCAGCTGGATGGGGAGCATGCGAACATTGGTATTTGAATAACAAATTCTTAAATTAAAATTTCATTATGTATCGTATTTCATTTAAAAATTACTATTTTGTTTCTAAGTGAACAGATTAGATTGTGCAACTGAAGGGCATCTAGATCATAGCCTTCTTCATGCCTCTGCAAAAATAATTCCAGTGGTCTCAAGGGTAAGTTGACTGAGGTCTCCCAAACATATGTCTTATACATGCAGGTAAACTTCTTGATTTTTAATTAAAACAATTATTTTCTGCCTTCCTGCCTGCACTGAAAAGGCAAACACAGAGCCTACGCGACCCTCTTCCAGCTCCCCTTCCAAAAGCTGTGTCACGTGTCAGCAGTGACGATGGGCAGTGCTCCACCAACACGCTACTGCAGGGCAGTCGGGGACAGAGGAAGGAACCGTCTCTGTGGGGAGTACACCTGGGTACAATCTGCTTTACCTGTGTTCATATTATTCTTTAGACAGTATGAAAAATAGTATTCTACAGCACCAGCATGTTCTCTGTTTTTAAAGAGACGGTTCTCCTATTTGAAACTGAAATGAATTCAGCCACCATATGCACTCCTTTATTAAAAGGCTCTTTGAATATAAAGAAACAGAGATGCTTTAAAAAGCCACGCATCTGAAGCTGTTTGGGAGTAATGTCTTTGTTTCCGCAGCGTGTGCATAACCCCCTTAAGCGCCCGGTCCCACCACCGGGAAGGCAGCGGGTGACAGTGCTGGTGCTGGCCCGCAGCCTGGGCTGGGCAGGGGAAGGCAGCTCCCAACCCTGCCCAGGGACTCCGCTGAAGCCCCCTGGAGACAGCTGGGATGGGGACACAGGGAGCGGGGGCTCCTTCCCACGCTGCGCCACACTCCATCGGCAGGCACGGAAACCCTCCTCTGACTCCAGGGGAACCTGTCGCCCCACACTGCTCCTATTTTTCGAAATGACCCTGTTGCTGCAATGCATCGCAAATGAGACAAGCGCACCATTATACGACACTATTACAATTACATTGCGGTCTTTGCCTCCAAGAGACAAAGCTCAGCAGCCATGGAGATTCTGCCCTGTGAAGGGGCAGAAGACAGCAAACAGCTGGACGCTGAGTGCGTTATATCTTGTGTAAAAACAGAGGTATAACAGAGTACTTGGGTTGAGGATATCCCCTTACTCCATCAAAGAGTTACACGTATATAAATCTTGAATGACTTGCCGCATGAAAACAAATTGCTAGGCCACCAGCTGAGATTTCAACTCATTTTGAGCCTCTAATTATGCTTGAACAGCGCTTGAAAACACAGAAATCTGTTCCTGACTGCATAGCAAAGCACGGAATGGGCAAGACAAATATTGTAGTAACCTTCATAAGTGATCTGATAGTTATCGTGGAAACCGTCCTCTGCCCTTTCTCCTCTCTGGGGAAGTCAGTACTGATTATGAAAACGTATTTAATAATAAGATGCTCCAGAAACTGATCTTTTTTTTTCTATTTTTAACATTTATTTCAATATTTTAAACAAATATTTAATTTGTGATGTTATCTTTCCATTCTCTGCTATATAGAAGAAGTCTTTATATACATACTTTGATGTAAGCACAGATTCACAGACAGATAATTTTCTTCTGAACAAACGTGTTTCTGTAAATATAAACGCCATGCAAACATAACTGGTACAGTCCTGTCTGTGGTAACAGCTGTGATTAAATCATACCTGCTTCTATTGTCAGGGATATTTATTAATCTCCACTTTGCAACGAAAGGGCAAACAACCGTGACTACACCCATGTTTTAGCAGCAGCAGGATACAGATGTTAAATTCTGGACCATGCTAGCCTCTCATCCCTCCAGCTCTGTAAACAGCCTCAAAGCCAGTCTTTTTCATGTCTCTTTTCTAGTTTTTGGGTCTCTTTATATGGAGGTCATTTACTAGACTCTTCTCTCTATAGCTCTTTTTTGCTATGTTACATAGCTGAAGAAAAAAAAAGTGTTAAATACACAGCATGAAGCGTACCGCTTTTCAATGTTTCTTTTTCAAGCACTTTTTGGGACCTTTTTAGAAGAAAGTATTCATTGTTGACAGAGAATTCTCTTGTATAACCTTAGTGGTGTCACCTCCTCCTCGTGGAGGGGACCGCTGAGCCAAACACCTGGGTCTGACCACCCAGCTGTCGCAGGCACGCTTGGTGACCCTGGGTGAATCACTTCACTTCTCTACATGAGTCAAACATCAATGGGGGCTATACAGCCCAATTAATAACTTGAAGAAGCTTTTAATGCGCTTCAGAAATTAACCGGTGGTACACAAATACACAGTACTGCTGTAAAACTGTAATCAAAAAGCACAGAATTAAACCAAATATTGGTAGCCATTCTTAAAAACTCATGCAACTTGCACATTCATTGATATTTTCCTTTCATTTTTTCTCTCCTGACTGAGTGTCTTAAAGCACTTGCTACTTCAGCAAGGCAGGTAATTATGTACTGGCAAAGTATGGGCCTTGGACAGGTTGTCCTGTTGTCACTTTCTTCCACGTATGAAGTTTTTGCAGATACAGTGCAGATAGTCTGGGCTTTTTTGAAAGCTGCATTACACTTCAAAGTACAAACTGATTTTTAATTTCTTCGTATTATCACCTCCATTTCTCCTTCTACCCTTGGAGGTTTTCCAGATCAGACTGGCTCCAGCCCTGAGCAACCTGGCCTGGCCTCAGAGCTGGCCCTGCTCTGGGAAGAGGCTGGAGCCCTCCATAGGTCCCTTATAACCTGAACTATTCCACAATCCTACGATTACTGCTTCTTCCTAGGTAAAATCAGAATTTCTCAGGGTTTGCACCTCTGTATTAGCTTGTTTTTACAACAGAATACTAATTTTATGTTCTGCACATTTTCAACCTCCCTAACCAGCTTCCTAAGGTATTTTCCACTTCCCGGTGGAGGTCACCTTTTCAAGCTTCTTAAGTAATAGCAGTGAGCTTTATTATAGCTTTTCCCCCTCCTTTCTGCTGTCTGACAGGAGACATTACTGCCATTTGGCAAACAGTGTGCTTCTACATTTTTTTTCCTTATTCCTTTCTCGAAGAGATACTGTAAGAGTTATAAAAAGCAGGTCAGCTCTGGACACACCTAGATGAGAATTTCTCCTGTCTTTAAAAGCTAATGTGAAACCAAAATAATTTACATATAAATCTTAGTAAAATGACTGCTGGAGTCAGGAACCGAAAGAGAGAAGCTAGAAAATGGTCAACTAAGATGCAATTGTTTTTACTTCCATCTTATCTATACCTAGATTTTGCAGCAAATTGTTGTTAATATTTTATATCCTTTAAGCACCATTCAATATGCAAACATAAACACTTTCAGTATTTTTGCTTTTATGGATTTCAGATCTGTAATGCTAGACCAAAAATATCTTTTTTTTTGTTCCTTGCAAATATAAGCTGGTATAAATGGCTCCAGTGAGTAATTTTCCTTAAGGGCCACTACATAAGTCTGGCATATTTTCTGACTATCAACATTACTGAAGGTTGCTTACAGCTTTGAGCAAAATGGGGAGAGTACTGCCATCCTCATGATCAGGCATCCAAGGAGACAACTCTTTTGATAGTTACAGAAAAAAGGACTCTCTGTTTGCACAAACACTTGCGCACTTTCCAGCTTCTTGCCAAAGCCTGTCCACAGTTAACGCTCCTGGTGGGTTCTGGATATACGAGCGCAGCAACCCACCCATGATCAGTGAGTCACCATGCCATGATTATCCCATGATTAAACCACTCTTGTTTCCTCTTGCTGTGGCCGCTCCACACTGGAGCCTTTCCAGATAAGCCCACATCCTCCTGCTCAGAGATCTCTTGATCCCTCCTGCACACCACGTCTGAGACTGGAGCACCAAGGACTGTGGGACTGAGCACTGCTAGAAGGCAATAAATCACGATGCCCAACTTCATAATTTCTATGACTATCTGTTCATCCTCTTATCCAGTTCATCCAGGACAATCGGCACCATTTCCAGTCGTGAACAGCCATGTGGAGGAAGCACTGTTAAGCCATTTTGGTGCCATGATGACTACAAAGAAGCCGCTGCACATCTCAGAGATATGACGACTAGGGAATACAGGAGAATCAGCAAAAAGGTGATGCTAAAATGAGGGGCTGGAAGGTGGGAAACAGTTGTTTTGGGGACTGGAATGTACCCAGGTCTACTTTCATCTGTGTAAACTTAATCCACAGATCAAATTGAATCCAGTACAGTAATAAAAGTGGCAGATAACTGAGAACAAAATATGGGCACAAGACGAGTTTTCTGGAAAAAGCCTCAACTGAAATAATCACGTAAACAAGTCTCTCAAACTCAGCCCCCTGCAGTGCTATGAAACAGTGGGCAGCAGAGAGGACTAAGTCGCGCAGTGGCATTCCAGCTCAGCCTCAGAACCCCAGTAACGGGGACAGCCATGACTGTCCCTTGTTCCTTGTAAGATATCTGTGGCTCTTTGTTATGTCCCCCAAGAGTTTTGTGCCTTAAAGATAAAAACATAGCAGCTAGAGACAGTTTTCCTCTACTGTTTTACGGAATGTTTCTGCTCTCTTTGGTATGGTGCCAAGAGATATTTTCTCTGTGAATTGTGATCTGGTCTCTACTATAACCTAGACAGTGCAACAAGATGCCTGTTTCCTAAGAGGGTATTTCATCTTTTTTAGATGTTTGCAAAATGGTGGTGTCCTTAAACCTCAAACCAGGACAGAACAACCCCATCATGTAGAGGACTGAAGAAAAACTCTAATTTAACTAAAGAGCCCTAAAGCTGCCTCAGTTCAGACTTGTTCCCAAGCGAACATTGCTGGGAGCCAACTACTGCCGCTTCCTTTGCTTTCTGTTGCTGGCAAGATTGAATCTATTTTTTACTGACATGCCACTTATAATATGCTGTGAAATGCAGACAAAATGCAAAGAGAAATTGCAAGCTCTCTTGATAAACGTTTGACATCAGTTTCGAATGCTTAGAAATAGTTTTGTGATGCTTTGAACTCGGGTAACACAGGGATGATAATACAGCAGCGTAGCGTTTTTGTGGTTTGGTTACACAGAAATGTCAGCGGTGAGACGAACAGCTACCTCCGCAAAAGAGCATATTCTAGCATCTTTACATTTAGACTGCTGTATGCGGTGGCTTTTGATCAGTAGTTTGGCTGTGCTATTGACTTTCTATGTAACTGCTCCAGTCACTTAATTTGCTCAGTTTGACCACCTATAAAGTAAAAATAAAATATATAATTGTCTTTGTAAACCACCTCAAGATCTTGTGATGGATGCGTTATACAAATGCTACTTATTACAGTAAACATTTCTTTGCTACATTCACAATTTTCTTATCTATTGCCAAACGGAATTTGAAACGTCTTGATAACACTTCATTGACATCCTTTGCAACTTTGATTTCAGACACGGATGTCCTCCTCTGCTCAATCTACCATCAGCCTTGTTCTCCCTGATGTTTCTCCTGACCCCCAGACAGGAGCCGCTCTCTCATTCGTGCTGCGTCAGCAATCT
This sequence comes from Burhinus bistriatus, assembly GCA_013397275.1. NCBI lineage: Eukaryota > Metazoa > Chordata > Aves > Charadriiformes > Burhinidae > Burhinus > Burhinus bistriatus. The sequence continues at coordinate 214,663 of VYXH01012758.1, forward strand.
GTCTCCAGCTCTCCACTGCCTTTAGCCGACTGAATCACTTCCCAACTTCATGTCGTGCCTGGAAAATGCTCTTCACCTGAACCTGAAGATAAGCATTTCAATCACATTTCTCCACTGTAGCAAACTCATGTGCTGGACTGAATTTTGCAAGACAGTAATTTTTGCTGCATTTCAATCCAGCTTTTCTTTCACCATCTCTGTCATTTTCCTTTTGTCTTGCCAGACAACTGCCTCCACTTATTTTGACAGAGTTTCTACCTCTTTCTTTCTGTTTCTTTTTGTCAATAGTTTTGAGCAACAACAAAAATAATGTTATCTAAGGATGCAGGTACATTTACAAAATGTCGCAAGACTGTATTTTTGGCAATAATCCCAGAGCAAAACAAAGATATTTTAGGAAGGCCTCCATTTGAAAATAAAGTCTATTCTAAACCAGGGGTCCCTGTGCTTTTTCAGAGGAATGGGTTCTGGCATTCCTTACGCACAGCTCCTTACACGCAGTAAGATCCTGATCGAAACGAGTTCAGAGTCAGGGAGTTACACCACCGCCCCATATCTACATCTCTTTCCTCATACTGCTCCGAGCAAGGCCTCCTGTCTCTCGCCAGCGTCCCTCTTCCCAGTCTGCCGCAGCACAGTAAGCACAGCAGTCATCTGAAAGCACAAAACTATCAGGATGCTATTTACCTCATTTTCAGTTGTCCTTTAAAGGCATGAACAGCTGGAAATAAAGGTAAGAGGCAGCAGCTGGTTAATTATGGGATGTGGTAACGAGGAGAGCATTGAAGAATCAGTGGAGTTTGTTCCACCAAGTGCAGGAGTAGAATCAAAGAATTCCAGAGCTGTCCTTCCACCCCAGCCCTCTGCTCACCAGGTGACCCTAAATAACTAAAATTAAGTTTTTATTTGTCCATATTTCCTTGGGCAGATACTGCACTTCATTTCTTCTGGAAGGTGCAGCCCAGGGGAAGGCAAAAGCGACTTTTAAGTCATATCTGCATTGCCTGAACACTGTCCATGCCTCAGGTTACGGCAGTTCCTTCTGTAAATTAGCAGAACGCTACAAGCATACTTCGTCATGGCCTCAGCAGACCTCCTACAATGGGAGCTGGAGTGGGAAAAACGCGGGCCTCCTAACATTAAGCATATCATGGGAATTCTCTCCTGGGCTCTCACGAGTCCTCTGGAATTCTGCATGTCCCTGCAGCAGACAGGAGGACGGGAGGAAGTTAGACTCCCCGTTGAGCTAAGTGAAAAATAGAATCAACCTTTACCCCGCAGTAAGACAATGTATTTCTTTGACTGACTGTCGGAAGTAAAAAAGGGCTGTAAAAATTACACTGGTAACCCAAAAAATAAAACGCTACGTGTAAGCTAAACCTGCAGAGAGGCCAAGGCACTGGGGAAGTGCTGGAGGAGCAGGCTGGCAACGGGGCACGGCATCGGGACTGCCAGGCTTCCACGTCCTCCTGCGCGTCTGCCGCTTGGGACAACGTTGCCGGCCCAGAAACAATTCAGCTGCTGCCCAGTCCATTGTAACTTCAGCTTCTTTGTGACTGCCCTGTTATTTTCCTTAGAATAATACTAATATTTTTAATGTTTCTACAGCTAAAATAACTCATACAAAATACTGATGTGGTACCACACAGATCCTTTCAGACATACACAGGAGAGACTTAAAATCTATTTGTATCATCAGCCTCAATCATTTTATAGCCAAACAGTACTGTTCTTCAGACTGATTTCAGTGCCACGTGGAAGGAATGGATGCTGTACATGGTATTACAGTCTTTGCAGACTTCCACTCCGCAGATGGTCATGGCATTTTCCACATGGCTCCTACTGTAATACCAGAACCACATAAGTCATTTATAAGTAACTGATATGTCACAGCACCTTATAGCACGCTGTGCAGTATTCAAAGCTGAATGGACAATACAATAGAAACATTAGCATGTCTCCTAGTTTTAATTTTATATAGAGCATATATGCATCCAGAAAAAGTAGAAAAGCAGGACAAATACTGATGTGTTAGCTAGCACGTGAAAATGTCAGAACTTCCATTAAATATGACAATCTAAAACACAGCAGAATTACAAAGGACATGCCCACAGAAAATAAAAGGTTATTTTGTGGTGTGGTCAAGGGTCTGAAAATACTCTTACCATCGATCTGAATGCACTTGTGTAATTGGCAATTACTTTGTTACCGGAGAAAGAGGTGTCTAATTGCTGAGAATGACCCTTCTGTCTTTGTTTTCCATTCTCTTTCTCCTTCCATTGAGCTAAATAGATATACACTTTATTTTTGTCTTTGCTTATGACAAGATGTAATAAAATAACTTTAAAAAAATTAATAACGGGAGACATGGGTTGAAAAATATCAAGGAATACAAAGAAAATTCTGTGGGATGCTAAGAGAATATGGGGCGAAGAACGAGATCCCACCAGCTTTTAACCTCAGAGTATTCAATGCGTTATGCAGAATTCTCCACAACAAAAAATAACAAAAAAGAAAAAAAGAAGTTTCCACTTGTACCACAACTAAGCGTTTAGGACACATGAATACCTGTTTCCTTTAAACATTTTCTGTTTGCTTCTAAACATGCTTCCTTTCAGTCAAAGCTTCGTAATTAAATTTTTTCTTTAGACTCCTAAGAAGGAAACTCAGGTGCTAATGTTTCAGGTGCTGGTATCCTAGCCATGGAAAGAGACAACCGCAGTGCCCTCCACTCCTTCAAGCTCCAGCTGCGTGTGTAGCCCAGATCAATCTCGGCAGCAGCAATATTATACTCTCATCTCAGAAGGAACTTACTAAAACGTGTTTCTGAGGGACCATAACGAAACTGCTTCAGAGTGGAGGTGGAACAGACGGAACAACTACAGCACAGAAACTGAACATGTTTGACACCACTAAGACAGTAAACGATCATCAAATTATAATTCAAATCCAAATTGGTGATATGTTCCCTTTAACAAGTCTGACACACCTCCACTTTGCCTTGGTGCAAGAGCAACAGTCAGACATCAGAGTATTTCAATCTGCTCTGGAAACATGCTGGCGTACGAGTGCCCAACAGCTCCAGTTTGGCGCTGGGAAGGAGGCGGGCGGTTTCGGAGTGGAATGCCAGCCCTGATGAGGCTGCAGCACTGCAAGGGAACCACCTTGTAGATGGAGTGTCTTCATTTCAACACAGCTCTCCTTTTGTGAAGCTAATATCAAAGGATCAACAATTTTTTACAAATGTAAAAGAAGTGCTCATTAACCAAACACAGATCACTTAAAAAGGATCAATTTCTTGTCCTGTACATGAGCAATGAACTAAAAAGAGTTGCTCTTACATTAGTTCAGTGGTGCAGATTCTGCTTACAGAGCCCTGGACATACAAAAATAAATTCATAGCTACAGTACAGGTAGGCACACCCAGTGGCGGTGGGGAAAGTGGATTTAAATTACCCATTTTGCCCCTGAAGTTTAGTCTCTGGCATCATTCAGAAACAGATCAGCACAACTTAAATTAACTACATTGGCAGGGACCTTAACAGAGTTTCTCAGGATACGACAGAGTACAGACTAGAGAGAACAGACCTGAGCTGAAGTGCTGCTTTCTCCTTCCCACCTCTGCGAGCTGAACCTCAGCCAGAGCCCGGGGATGAAGGCCACTGTGCTGCTTTTATGTCAACACGCCAGTTGGGGAATCCCTACGTAACCAGTTCAGCCAGTTCTGAAGTTGCAGTTGCCACCAAAGCACCCTGAATTAGCCAGTCCGATCGACTACAGCAACTGGGTTATGCTGTTGAATATTACAAAAGATTTTCCTTTTTTTTTTTAATCTGCTTATCAATGAGGTCAGTTAAGAATACGGCATTTCTGAACATTAATATAGGTAACCAAGCACAGATCTCGTCGCTCAGGCAGGTAGACACCTGTCTTTAAAGAAAATCCGACACTGGTTTAGATGATGGAGACAGGTTTGTTAGGAAACATGAAGAAGAGGGGAACATTCCTTTTTGATTATGTGAACTCCCACACGCGATGTCATGAAGAATTTGTGTGGGAACTTATTTACAAAACTGGGACTTACTGTCATTACACTGCGCTGAAGCAGAAAAAAAATTACCATGTTATAAGTCAAATGTCACAGCAGAATTTAATATGCTGGAATTCTTGGAAAGTGTTCTAATGCTTTCAGCTCAAACAGCATACGCTGCTTTTTATAGCAAGGAATTTTAATTATTATTAGTTTCTGGCAATCCCCATAGTCTGCTGGCATTTCTAACCCACAGAGATTAAAACCTAAAGAGAAACAGAAGGTGGTAGGAAAGGGAAGAATGCCTAATTGAAGTACTCAACAACTATTTATCCATGACTTACTAATATAGATATGTGAGCAGGAGTTCAAGATCAAGACATTATTCCTGTTTTCTCCCCAAATGATTAATCAATTGAATTCTTGTAACAGCAAAAACAGGTCAGAGAGAAGTGGGGAAGTGACTGGATCCCGTAAAGGATGGCAGCATAGTAGGTGAGCTGAGGAAAGACTGGCAAAGCAGTTTGCCTAAAGAACGGAAAGAAATCCTGGAAAGGCTGCTGCTCCTCCCAAATGGCAGTGCCAGGGCTCCATGGCACCTACACGTGAGTTCATCTGAGTCGATTTACGGGTAAACAAGTTCCTGCCCTGCAGTGCTTTCAGCACGATGACATGTAGAAACTGCCAGCTTTCCACAGGCTCCACCTCGCCTCTTCCCCTTTTGACTTTTCTATCCATACGTTATCTCACAAGGCAAATACAGCCTCAGTTCACCAGTCCTAGTCTGTATTCACTGCAGCCGCCCTCAACTCTCCCCACTGACGTGTCACTGTGGCTGCTACATCACCGTGAATGAAGAACAGCAGGCTCAGATAATCCAGGGGCAATCCCACAGCTTCCCATTCCTACTTCCTATGCGCCACGTCCTTCCACCAAGATGCTGAATGGCACTTCTTATCCTCCTGCCTGCTGTTCTACCTTTTTCTCACACTGCTCCAGACTTCAGCGTGTACTTTCTGGCTTCAGACTGTTGAGTAACTCTTTCTCGGCCGCACTGAGGGCATGACTCAGATCTGCTGCTCGTGGCAAGAACACACTCACATTTTGATGAGTATCTGGAAGAAATTCTTCAGACACTATAATTTTGATTGTGGCAGCAAGGGAATTATTACAGCACCAACTAAGGCCAGCTTGTTCCCTGGATGTATGCGGCACTGAGTTGTAGCAGAGGTGTGCATCAAAGAGATGAAGCAACGATACCATGAGGCTCCATGCCTTTGCCCCATGACTTGTTTGCTCTGAGCACTGATGCCGGTTTCCCCAGTGATGCTCGTCACCAGAAGGCTTTTTTATTAGAGGAACAGGAGAAAGAGAACCTTGGGAAAGGTTCCTGCGATGCAACAGCGACAGTGGTGTTTCTGTCCCAAGGAAACCCCAAGCAACAGATCGTCCCTTTGAACATTCAGAGAAAATATTCTGAAGACCTGTTCAGCGCCAGATTGATGGGATGCCCTATGCTCCCTCTCCTCACTACAAACTGTGCTTCAAAAATGAAAGAAAAAAAGGACATGATGCTAGAAAACTAATTAGCACTTCCTATTATATTTGTTATTGCTGATCCAAGTTTTAGTATAAAGAGACAGTAATCTCCTGCTAGGTGGCTAAAATCATAGCTGGGAAGAATCCTCCCCGCACTTCGGCATTTAATGAATTGTGGCAATGCAGTATTGTCTGTAAGGAAAGGATTTGCCCAGAAGTCTTCTCCCCTTTACAGAGTACTCTCTGCACCTCCTCTATTTCCACTTTTATCCTTTTCACAGTTTCGCTAAGACAGAAAACATTTGCATGAGACAAACACCAAAAATTTCACACTATAACAAATTGTTTAGGATTTGCTATATATTATGCACTACATTAATTATATGCTATTATGTTATATGCTATATGAATAATACAGCATAACACAGTTTACAAAACTACTATATTCATAGAGGTGCATCTTGTAAGTTTTATATAAAAGTAAAACTTTGATTTTTTTTTTTCATGGAAGCTTTTTCAATGATTAATGTTTATCAACATCCAACAGTCAAAAGCTATCAGATGTCAGTGTTGTCCTTGTTAATCCTTTTCCCCTGGGAAATGTCTTGGGGATCTGTAGGCTGCTGTGCTAATTTCCCCTTCAGCACACAAAATTCGTCCAGATATCTGCAATGACAAAATTCCTACCAGATCATATTTGTTCTTCTGGGAGGTTCTGCACTCCTTGCCACTGAAAAAATCGCTTTGTAGTTACTAGTCAAACAAGCACTCATAACAACTTCCCGTCAGTATTTCTCTGGGCCTTCCCCTACTTTCCCAAGTCTCCCTGTAAACTGAAGGCTTGAAATTTATACCATTGGAATTTTAGCAGACTTGATTAGGTTAGATGTTAAGGGAAATATTGTTCTTGCACATCGTTGTTTCTGCCGCTTACTTGACCGTACTGCCATCACAGTACTTAAAATCTCCTCTGGAAAGGGTAAAGAAACTGCCTTCTGGACCCAGAACAGCATCTCATTTACTCAGGAAGAGTAAAATTGTCTCTTATATGCTCTTTACCCTAGGAACAATCATGAAACCCAAGATGGTGACATATGGTCTGTTAGGAATCACCTTGACCTTCTCCAGCCTCACTAGGCCAGGGCTATGTAAAACTCCACATCCATTTAAAGCTATTAAACTTTAATAATAAAGAAAACTTGCCCGGGTGTTCTCAGCTGTAAACTTTCTATTTGTCACCTGCTACTCCCAGACAGATAAACTCACAGATGGGAGAGACTGCAGATCAGAAATGACAAACCTTGCAAGCACTGAGGTACAGAAATAGCATAGCAGAAACACATTGTCTCTGTTTCCCCCAGGCTTCATTAATGATAATTTTTTTTTTTTTCTTTGGAGGCACTTCAACATCTGAAGGGCCACCCATTGTGCCCAGGAGCATGAGCATACCCACTCTGCTGCAGACGAAACCAGAAGTCAGCAATCAAGTAACATCAATTGAAGAAATGCCGAAGCGGGGCCCCAAATTTCAAGAGCTACTACAGCTGTGGGAAGACAGGAGCTGCGAGACTTGAGGTTTTTGAAATGACGGAAAACTGAATACAGAATTTCTACAGATCCCAGGCAACAGCGAGCATTGACAAGTCCCTGCAGGGGGTCAGCATCTGCAGAGACACTGGTCCTGTCAGAGGGACAACTTGCTGTGCAGCGTCCCCTCTGTGAGCACCCACCAAGCCAGGTCCTGGCGTGGGACCTTTCACCAGTAGAAGGGCCTGGTAAGAGACAACAGCCTCCTCCTCCCCAAGGCATGCTGCCAGCCCCTGCCCGCTCCTCACCACCACCACCACCACCACCACCTCCAGCCATCCAGGGGCAACATCCCTCCCTGTTCCCGAGCAGATGGAGAATTTCAGCAAGTGCAGGAAGCAGAGAAGAGCCTGGCCCGTGATATGTACAAACTACTGAGCCAAAATACTGCAAGGAGAGGCAGGAGGGGAAGAAAAATAAAATTAGCAGATAATACTCCATTTAAGACACCTACTTTAAAAAAAAAAAAAAAGCCTGACAGGTTGTTGTGGGTTTTATTATATTTCAGTTTTAATTTCTTGTTGGCAGTAGCTAGTCTCATTGCCTTTAATTTCTCCTCAGGTCTATCTGCAAGTTTAACACAGGTCTTTGTGCATGCTCAGGACTTGTTCACTTAATTTAGTGAAACTAGAAGCCACAGTTATGCCAAAAGGTTTTATTAGGATATTCAAGGATAATCAGCAATCTTTCCCCAGCCTTTCCCCAATTACATTGCACAAAGATTTAGCTGATGTTGTACTTAAGCGCAGGCATAGTACATCCTCTAATGCAGTTCTTCAAATTAGTCAGACTTGAGAAACTCTACAAGTATAGGGTCTCCTCGCTCAAGAAAATAAAGAACAGCAGTTTAAAAACCTGTAATCGGTACCAGCACGACAACGTACCCCAGGAAATTCCAGTCCCCAAAGCTGTGTCTGTATCTACCACCTCTCCCAATGGGTCTGTGCCACCGATAGGAAGAGTAAGAGAATATAATACTCCTTGCAAACTGTGGTCCTGGGCCAGTATTACACATTGGGGTATTTTCCACTTGTGTAAAGTAGGTAAGAAAGCCATTTGCGTTCCAAGCCCATCCTAACCGAAATCCCTGTTTCCTAGACATGCTGATAATATGCTCTAGGATACATTTTTTGAGTCACAGGTACACTATTTGCAACACTGCTTCCAAATTATTTTGAAGGTAGAGCTCTCTCCTTCAGCCTTCTAAACATGGACTTTACCCCCCATTTAGCAGCTGAGTAATTACTGGCTCCATGTTGTCTGGGGGCTGGCTTCACCAGCAGGAAAAATTTGGCAGGATGCTTCACTGTCAGTTTTGGCTTTCCTCTTTGCACTTTCTCCCTTAAATCAATATATTCCTAATTGTCTTCCCCTTTTCTATTCCTCATTATACTTGATAGTCACCCTCTTCTTGTGTTATGCTCCTCTATTCTGAACTTCTTACCCAGTTACCTACAACTTATTTTAGGATTCGCCTTGCCTTGTTGCATTGCAGTTGTCTCCAGGAGCACTTAAGGAAAACAAAGGGCAAATGTAAGTAATGAACCGAACTCTGCGGATGAAAAGCAGGGTGGGGAAGGCCTGTGCTGTTTTAGGAAAGGCAGTTTGGAAATCAGGAACAGAAAGCTCAGTTCATTTGTATCTAAATGACTTCAGCCTGGAGTAGGGCATTTGGCCCCGGCAGCATCTTGCTGACCCGGCTCTGAACAGACTGATGGTGCAGCCCCTGTAGACCAAATCCCTGCTTACAACAACGCAAAGCAGCAAAGGGCCGTTGGCAAGACAATACACAAACCTCTCCACCGCGTTTTCCCTGACAGGCTCCCAACTCCACTGGAGGCTAGTTTTTAATTCCTTACTCTAGAGCTAATTCCAGGATTAAAAAGGGAAAACCAGGTGTCCTTGGCTACAGCTCAGCGTCCCACCCATACGAAAGTTCACAAACAGTTGCAGAACAATGTTCAGACGCAAACCAACAAAAAAATTTCTAACATAGATCTGCCAGACTGGAAATGTAGTTAAACCACATGTGAACATTATTCCGCTCTATCAGACGCCAAGAACAGTTCACAGAGCCTAGAAATCATTTGTGTATGGTCTTGAAATTAAACCCTGCCATCAGTCACCTTCACCACCCAGAATTTTCCCCTGCTCACACACAAGACACGTACAGGCATTCCTCAAAGGATGCTTCTGGAGAAGTCTTTGCTCCAGTATCTGTTGTCACTTCAAATACTGTTTGCCTTTACGATGACCATTTTTTTACACTATAGAATCACAGAACGGTTTAGGTTGGAAGGGACCTTAAAGATCATTTAGTTCCAAACCCCCTGCCATAGGCAGGGACACCTCCCAGGTTGCTCAAAGCCTCATCCAGCCTGGCCTTGAACACTTGCAGGGATGGGGCCTCCACAACTTCCCTGGGCAACCTGGGCCAGTGCCTCACCACCCTCACAGTAAAGAATTTCTTCCTGAGATCTCATTTAAATTTACCCTCTTCTAGTTTGATGCCATTACCCCTTGTCCTATCACTACATGCCCTTGTAAAAAGTCCCTCTGCAGCTTTCTCATAGGCGCCTTTCAGATACTGGAAGGCTGCTATAAGGTATTCCCAGAGCCTTGTCTTCTCCAGGCTGAACAACCCCAAGTCTCCCAGCCTGCCCTCACAGCAGAGGTTTCCAGCCCTCTGATCATCTTCACGGCTCTCCTCTGGACTTCCTCCAACAGGTCCACGTCCTTCTTATGTTGGGGGTGCCAGAGCTGGATGCAGTGCTCCAGGTAGGGTCTCACCAGAGCGGAGCAGAGGGGCAGAATCCCCTCCCTCGCCCCGCTGGCCACGTTGCTGGGGATGCAGCCCAGGATGCAGTTGGCTTTCTGGGCTGCAAGCGCACATTGCTGGCTCATGTTGAGCTTCTCATCCATCAAAAACCCCAAGTCCTTCTCCTCAAGGCTGCTCTCAATCCATTCTCTACACTTCAAAGACACCCGCCTAGTCGGGATGTATTGACGGTTTGTGTACATGCCTGGCACAAACCTGCATCTGAAAGCAGTAAAACGTTTTAATTCTGCTGAAGTGTTTCCAACCTGTCCTCTGCCTGCCAAAACAGAACCCTTGAATGCAGACTCCATATGACTTGCCCCTCAACTATAGATCCTGTCAACTTGCATTATCCATGGTAACAGTAATATTTAAGAAACACCCTCTAGCAAAAAGCTTACACTGTTTTTTTAGCTTGAGCAGAATAAATACCAGATATCAACAGTTCCAAAAACATATCTTAATTCTGACAAACAGCTCAAAGTGGAATTTTGGTTTTATAATTCCTCAATCCTATTAATAGTTTACATCGCATCCTTTACATTCATCTAAAAATTGTATTTCTAATATTAAAGTGATCTTGTGCTTAGTAGCAGCAAGATGTAGGAAGAAAATTAATGGAAATAAAAAAAGGTAAACAGTACCAAAAGGCTATTTCTTCTGTCATCAAAGTACAGTTAAGCTTTTTAAATTTCATCTTAAAATACACTTTTGACTGCCACTGTCAACTCAGTTTACTAAGAAAAATCTGCACACAAATCTTTCTAACTTAAATTAAGAAGTGTCATTCACATATTTTAATGACAAAGAGAACAGAATTGCAACCTGGAAGGACACTGGAAATACACAATGTTAACTGATTATCATGCCAACCTGACCTTTCCAGATGAAGTAAAAGCAAGATCTGACGAACGGATCTCCTGACTACTAACAGCCTCCAGTCCTTTGTTGATGATATTTAAACAATAGGTAGTGCCAAGTGGGATTGACAATGCTGATTATATTAACCAGTCTTCTTGTTCAAAATAAGAAAGTGCCTGTTCATTATTTTTCTAGGTTTCCTAGGAAAACAAGCTTGCTTTATCATCTTGTCTACCTGCTATCTCCACCCCAGAGAGTAGACAGGAACGCTGAAAAGTACTGAGGAGAAGGTGGCTGTGCACAGCAAACAACCCAGAGGTGATCTTTATGGGGAAGGATATGGCAGTAAGAGGTAGAGGGCAGTCAGGCACGGACTCACAGAAAAGCACAGATCAGTGTTTCTGCTGCTCAAGGAGAAGCTTTTTTTCAGCAGTCAAATTTTGCAGAGTATTTTGTTCTTATACACTCTTCTAGAGTCAGTAATACAAAAAAAGATAAATCTTTTTCAGCTCTTTTCCAAAACTGAGACAAACCGAAGTAAAAACCTACATACACGTACACGAATGCAAACAGAACTGAAGGACAGAAGAATTCGGCTATTCAGGAACCCTACCACAGGTTTCACTTGTTTCTGCTGCAAAGGATATAATCCAGTGCTAAGAAATAATGAAAGAGATGTACAATGAGAACCGATATTTTAACTGGTATCACAGAAAAATTAATTTATACAGATAATGTGGAATCAATTTTGTACTATATAGTGTCAAATGACAGTCAAAAGACAGTCAAAATAAAGTTCCTCATCAAAAGTCTGACATTACTACCTTTACATTTAAAAGTAAAATCCAACTTCAAATGGGAGCACACATACTTTGGAAAGTCAACATTAAGTTTATTTGTATGCTGGCCAAAATAGGTCCCCATATGCAATCTCTTCTAACTAAAGCCAGAAATAATTTCAGCCTAACTATGTGCGCAGGTCCTTAGCTCGGCCAGGGAGCAAGAGCCATAAACTTGTGACCCACACCCTTAAATACCTCTCCACAGCACCAGCCAAGACGGTACAGCGCGCAGCCACTATAAACACGTATTTCATATCATCTGAAAGCAACACGGTTCACTTGCCTCCCATACTCTTGCACGGGGCCGCGAATTTCCTGGCATGTGCTAACATACAGCATTCTCCACAGAGTGGTCCATGACATCCAAACAAGCAACTTTTATTGCAAATGAGAAGCAGTGGTAGGAAATATACTCAATATATATACTAGAAACCTAGGATGTACCATTTGCAGAAATTTTTATGTTGTTACAGGCTCCAAAGATACATAAAACATCCTGCATTCCTAGTCTTGACATGAAAAAGGCAAAAATACCAACTCTGCTAATGGCAACACACAGTTGCTGTAGTTTAAAAATCCCTTCTAAGTACTCTTTCAAACAACTATGGTCTGTAAAAAAAAAAAGTGAATTTAACATCTGTAATACTTGAATAAATAACAGAGTAATTTAACATTAGGTGTGGTCTTGAGGTTATAAATTTCAAAGACTATTCGGGAAAGAGAAAATTGAGGACAAAACTTTGCATGAAACATGCATAATTTTTCATGATAGAGCTGAAGGAGTGAATATCCTCTTGCTAATAAATTGTTATCACCAGCAGCCAGTGCCTAAATCAGCACTGTTCAACTGTGAAAATTTCTGGATTATGTATCAGAGTTTTTAACAATTTGCCTACACAGCTCAGCCAGTATAGAGTTAAGGAAAAAATCTTCTTGTCAGATAATTCAGTTGGACCTGTTCCTGCCGCTACCGAAGCCAACAGGAGTGTTGCCCTAGAATTCAGCAAGAGCAGGACAGGATCCAAAGTTGTGGTTTGATCTGTTTTACTGTTTATATCCGTGCTATAACTATCACTCTCCAACTGGAGATGATGCTGTTGATGGTGATGCAACTTATCAACACCAATTCCATTTGCAGTTTGGCCTTAATCCAAAGCATCTACAGCAGTGAAGTAAACTACATTCAGACAAATTAAGGAACCAATTCACTAATCAGATTTTAACTACTAGTCCCATCAAAAAGTTTCCAGCAATGTAACTTTTGTTCTAGTATGGTTCTAGAAATTTACCTGCTAAAGTGATCTTTTTAAAATCATACCTATAGATGGACACATTCATGGAAATTCCTCTTAAAAATGTTTACTTCCTTCTGGTTCCCGACTGCCACATAGATTTAGAAGAAAGCTGTTTCTAAATTGGCTCAAAATCATCACTGTGACTCGACAGTGACACAGCATATTAAACGCATTTGGACAGGAGGTAATATTCTATCACCACTTTCTAGTTTTCCCTGGTTTCCCATGCCCATTCCTGGCAGACTGTCCTCTCTAGCTAAAAGGACATACAGTTTTCAAAACAAAGCTATGTTTTTATGCCACATAATAAACTAACTTTTGAACTGTATGCAAATGACATTTAGATAAACTGTCAGAAGGCCAACAGCCAGCAGGAGCAGGGAAGTGATCGTGCCCCTGTACTCGGCGCTGGTGAGGCCACAGCTTGAGTACTGTGTTCAGTNATTGTGGACTCAAACTCCCAGGGACCATGTAAGTCACTGTTAAAAAGCATTTGCGTTCTAATTAGCAACTGGTCTCGTGCATCTTGTCCCCAGGGGAGACGAGGGCTGCTCGGGGCACAGTGCAGCGCTTCACGGACCCGGGCAGACCCATCCCTTGGCTGGACCAAGGCGTTTCTGCACATCCCCCTGGGACGGATCTGACTCTCCAGCTTCTGCCGAAATGCCACGTCCTGACTCCCAGACAAAACACTTTTTTGCCTGGCTTCAAGGAACTCCAGACAGACATCTTTGTATGTTTTGATGTGCATAAACCTTAGCTTGCTGCAGAATCTGGGTTTGCAATAATGAAACCCATGCTCTGTTCCCGCCTTACACAGAAAGTGAAGAGTTATTTTTGGTTGTAATGAAAAGTCTTAAGTGTAACAAAGAGACACATTTGATGGGACTCCCACTCACCTCCTCAGCACCACATGTATCTTTCTCTTAATTTCATTTCTTGGCAGACCATCCTCTCCAGCTAAGAGGACATACTGTATCTAAAACAGAACTGGCTTTGTACGCCACATAACAAAGTAACTTTTGGATTTGTACGAAAATCGTGGACTTGACAGCTTAGGATTTAAATGATGGATTTTTAGAACATTATGTAGTTATTGCCACAAAATGAAACATTCATTCTGGGTAAAATTCACAGAAACATTAAATCAGTTAACATGCATGTATACACTGAAAGCCTCAAGGACATATAATGTTAAAGAACATCATATTATGTTCGGCTCCAACTCCGCCCCTTTGGCATTAATTGAAAAGGAAGGTGAGACCTTTGGTAGTAAGTAAACTGGGGATTCCCTCCTGATTGGGAAACACCAAGGTGGTGAAAAACAGACATATTTGGCTCAATGCCACCACACCAGCACTTAATCAACTGGAAAGCGGCAGCCACAGGATACGATACACGTTCAAGCACCACGTACGACTCTCCTTCACTACTGATGCACAAATAAGCATCTAGTTTGTAATTTTTACTCTTTGTCTCCTGATCTGCATGTTTTTCGCACTTGCTACTTAATTTGTGAATAAAAATTGTTCTGTCGTGATAATATAACTGTGTCTTACTGATTATGCAGTCTCAAGACAGAACACATAAAAAGGCTTACAAATATATAAATAAAGCTGACTGCTTTCTAAGATTGTTGTTTAGCTGCTTTTCCTGCTAAAAAAAACCAGGAAACGTCACCAAAATAAATGACTGTTTAAGAAACAGTTAACTCTCCTGCACAGCCACTTTCTGCAACAACTCAGAAAGCCTTCCGATGAAAAGGATTTGTTTTCAAACAGTTCTTAAGACACGTCCTTAACTGGTCTAAGAGTCCATTTTTGTTTATCTGTGTTTATTTACTCTTCTCCAGGAACAGAAAAGAGGTAAGCATTTTTCATGAGAAAATACTTGCAGAGAGGAATTGTGGTCTGTTGATACCAAACATATATCAAACACTTCCTCAGCACTTTCTTAGCAGCTGATTTCACCTCCCCTTCCCCAAAAGCCTGCTCTTTCCAAGGTCTTCTATGCATAGTAAACATCTCATTCTGAGGACAGTCAATTTTTGTGTATTATATATTTTTGCACAATTTTTGCATAATCATATATAATAATATAAATTTTGCATAATTATATATGCTAAAAGCAAACCTGTGACTTTTGTTATTGAGTCCTAAATATGATAAATGTTTGGAGGATCTCGATCCAAGACTTTAGGAGCAAGTTCAAAATAGCCTGTTACAACATCTCCCTGTACAGAGCTTAAATTACAGTTTTACCTTAAACTAAGTCTGTCTGATGTCAAGCCGTACCTGGTTTTTAGCATCTTCAATTTCCACTTGATATCTCTAGGCTAAATACATTTTTAATATCAATATTGAAGGAAGTCAGCATTACTTTTTACTATGAACCCCAGAAACTTCCATGAGAGGCGCAGGCTGCTAACACGCTTACAAAGGTTGGCTTCGAACTTCTCCAGGGACTGCAGGTATGTGACAGTTTTGTCTATGATTATAAAGGCATTAAAACCTAACTACAGCACTGCCTGCAAAACCTACCTTCTGATAAGGACCAGAGCTCTCCAGCTCTCTTCAGCACCACATTGTTCTCCCTCATATTCAATTGCTAGCAAGAAAGTATTTCTACAATAAATATTCATCATCATATAATGTCGATTTCATTGCCCTTAGTAATAATTTTACACTGATATAACAGTTTATATTTTCCAAGCACTTGAAAAACATAATTATTATGTTAAATTACAGTGTTTGTGAAAATGCATCAATTAAAGTCAATGACAAAATCCTCTAAAGAAATTGCAAAGCACATTAAACGCAAGAGTATGAGACACACTGAGACAACAGTTCCTTATATGCTGAAAATGTTCTCTCCCTCTTGGACTGTTCAATTCCAAATGTCATGATTTAACAAAAAAGAAATGTGTGAGACTTGCAGTCACACTGCATAAAGTAAGTTTACATAAGCTGGAACTTTCTCTTTAGTAATCAGGCACTTCTTAATTCCATGGGGTTGGACTGAATTCTCACTGATGATTAGCATTTCCCATGAATATACTAAAATAGCTACTTACGTATCTATATACTTGCACAGATGCCTGAAGAGTGGCTGCAGAGGTTACCTGAGCAGGCATCAGAGGAGCATTACACAGGCCCACAAACCACGTTCAGTATTATTCTTGACTTCCAACAGCCCCACAGGCCGATAGGAAAGAATACAAGAATTCACAAAGTTGCATAAAGTTACAATTCCTTAAATTCACTTGCGCTGCTACACAGAAACCTGCTTAGTGCATGTGACTAACTCATCAGTAATGTAAGATAACTGTGATAGGTGAGATCTGACTGTATATTAATGTCAGAACATGGAAATGTAATGTAACTGAAGTCTGCTTAACTTAACCAGGATAGCTAGGCATTAATTCTTATGCCAAGATTATTTCATGTGAATTGCTGGAAGAACAAGCAGGAAGCCACATCAGGACCCCCAGATACGAATATTTTGTACGTATCCAAAAGACTATTAGCTTGGAGGATTCTACACTCGGTGGCAAGCATGTACAAAAAGAGGAGCAAAAAACCCCTTCAGTTGGAGAGAAAAGGGGAATGCTGGTTTTCAGGGACTGCCTGGGGAAGAGCTGAGAAGCTCTGCAGAGGAATCTGAAGAACCTGGACGCACCAAACTAACATGTAAGTGAAATAGCATTTTCCCTTCTACAGACTGATATCCAGATCCTCCTCCCTCCTGCTTTTCCTCATATAAATGAAAAAGCCAGTTCATTTTGTCCCCATGCATGCATGTGTAAATTACTGCATACAGCATGTGAAACACAACGTATTTTACAATTACTATCTTATTCTGCCATCAAAGGGGAGAGCCACCACTGCAGCTACTCAACACACCTATCCCTCATATGACACTTGGACCAATAAAGCTATTTGCATTTATACAATTGAAATGTCTAATAACGCAGTAAGAATCAAGCTTGCCCCAAACAGCCTACCATCTAAATACGAAGGAAAACAAAAAAATTACTGGTCAAGCCATTTGGACAAGTTGCACAGAAGGTGACAACATCAGAAATAAAAAAATGGGGTTTTTTTTACTCTTAACGCCTTCACCTAGGTTATACTTCCTCGCATTTAGATGCTCTTCGTTTAAAGCCTGGTACCACACAGCAAAGACAGAGTTAGCTTTCAGCAAAGCTATTTCCTCTCAAACAGGGCCACTGTCTGGCTTGAAGCTATGCTACTGAATGGTCTTTAAATATGGAATGAGTTGCATGCCCTAACTAGAAATAGAAGCAGAAGAAATCTAATGAAAGTGTGAAATATTCATCAGGGAAATAGTGGAAAAGCTATCATAGCAGTTTCTTTAAATGGCTTTGTGAATTTTATTCTTAAAGATCAATGAAATTAGTTACTTAGTAAACTTAACAACGCGTATAAAAATAGCCAGTAGAGAAATCGGAAACCCTCTTTTAAAAAAAAAAACCCAAACATTTCACAAGGTTTTTTCAATATTAATGACTTCCAAGGCCTTAGAATTTCTTCTGCTTTCCTTCTCAGTGGCACTTATTAGCATTAACTGCAGCAGAGTTGCCCCTGAATCGTGTCGCTAGGAGCTGACATAGATCCCCAGGTTTGTCCGGAGGTGCTAGCAAGGCCTACACACAACACGCTCAAAATTCTTCAATTCGATGCATCACCTGTGGCAAGGCAAAAGGTAGCAATGACACTCTGCTATTTGGGAATTAATTTGTTACAGCCCTGAAATCCTCATTTTTGCAGTTTCATGGATTTGGCCATCAGAGCAAAGTGTTACTTTCACCTGGAGTAAGCAGGAAAAGAATAGGGCTGTAGCTGGAACTGCAGAGTCAGAGGAGTATCACCTCACTAACAAAAAAAAGGTTGCTGCCTGTATTCTACATAACAGGGTTCAAAATCTTTGATACAATATTTTATCAACCTTTATAGAAGAAAAAACAGGACGTATGATTTCTGAAGCATGGGATCATTGACTTTGCTAACAGGAAAATACACAAATTTAGTTCATGGTTTGGCATTTTTCAGTTTAAACAGCAAGAGGGAACATGCTTGAAAAGAATGGGAGCCAAAATGCTGAAAAAGATGAAGTCTCTGGTAAACTCAACTTAGTCACAGGGTCAGTTTAGGGGCATTCCCTGTAATTTGATCTTTCATTTCTCTCAGATAAACAAGGCTAATTAATTCTCTCCTTCAGGATAAATTGAGGGAACGATGGTACTTAATTTAAAGCTGCTGTTTAATCTTAATAGTCCCTTGGTATGAAGATACTTCAAAATTGTTAATATCTAGACTGTTAGTAAGCCAAAGGCTTCCTCAGACTTCTAACAGCAGCGGTCATTGATTCTCTTGTCATATTTCAAAAGCCAAACCAGAGGTGACTACTTTAAATTTGATACTCCTAGTGGAACAACCTCTTTCATCTATGCTATGATCTGAGGAGCTCTGCTATTACAAGCTACTCAAAGTAGTCTTTGTAAGTGAGAGTGCTTTATAAATGCCAGGTTTAACTGAATCCTGAACTGACACCATTTATTTTTCTAGTTATTGAGGTTTTTTCCTGTTCAACTAAACATACTATAAAGCACTTTCAAAAAATACAAATTAGCATTTTTACTTTTCCTCTGTATTTAAACATACATGTGTAGCAAGAAAAACTTTACAGATGATTGACAACTAGACACTGTCATAGTGCTGTATGAAAAATACGCAGTATGCTCTAAGTAAAGGAATAGTAAGAAGTTTGCCTTTATTTGCACGGTCTTCACTTCCTTCCCTCACATGAACACCTCCTCAATCCACCTATCAATCAGGTCTCTCTAAACACTGAAATAGCAGCGCTCATCTCTGATTTGGCAAAAATGTCAGCCTCTATTAAAGCTCGTTAAGTCTACACATCAGCATCTTTGTACGTTCTTCATTCTTGAAAGGAGATCCCTGCAATAAAACTCTTTTAACTTCTTTGTCTATAAAACCTTGGCAGGCATTAGAGGGAAGGAGTGTTGGGAGCATTCCTCTCACACTGACCAATGCTGTCTCCTTGTCTCCCCGTGCTGCCCCTTCCGTACCGTCACTCACCTCTTGTCTTTTACTTAAGCTGGAGGATCTCTGAGCAGAAACCATCTTGTTGTTCTGTCTCTGTGCACTCCTGCACAGTAATAACACGTCTAAATAACAGCATGATCAAATCCTACCGTCTCTTGCAGATATTTAGAATTAAAGTACAGTCCCTCGTGCAATTCTGCTATATTATTAGGGAATTCGTTGCAATATCTTACTTTATAAATACCATTATTCTTAACTGAAAATTAATTCAACTGCATATGTTATGAATACAGCCAGGCCGCAGGAAAGAATTCTCTCTTCTCTTTGCTCAAAAGTCTGGATGAATGATCCTACACAGTTGTAAGAGTTTCCCACCTTAACCTTGACCTTGGCTGGCCAGCCAGCTCACCGCAATGTTAATGAGGATACGTGTGTATAAAGGACATCCTTTCCAGGTCCACAATAATGAGCTCAGCAAAATAAAGAAAACAACTCCGCTGCAAATACTTGGAAGTCAGATTCCACATGCCCATAGATCAGGCAAGTTAAAGCCCATTGCTTATATGCACTCTCCTTTGGAAATTATTATTTACAGGTGATATTTCACTTTATGATTTAGTTTAAGTATTGCCCAAACAAGAGAATGCATAAACCCCTCAAACCAAATAAGTAAAAAAATCCCCAAAGTCTTAAGTCTTTCCAAAACATAAATTTTAGGCAACAAAATGAATGGAATATTTCAGCTGAAATGGATAGGTTTTGAAATTAATATAAACTTTGAGTTCTAACTAACGCAGCTTTAACCAGGTCCACAGTAACCTGCACACATTAACACTTTTATCTGCACCTAAGCAATGCTAAATGAGATATATGTCATCAATTTTTAAAAATGATTTAAAGAATATTGTCTGAACTGTTTAAAAACTATGTTCCTGCAGTACTTTTCACAGACTTGTCAAAACCTTTATAAGTAATTGAGTAAACACCTTAAAACCTGATTTTGAACTAAATTGTATAATTTGTGTGACTTACAAAACTATTCACTCATTTTCTTTGCATGTATAATGAGGAATTTGAAGTCCTTATGCAAATGCCAGACAATTTAAATACGTATTGAAAACATACTAAGGTTACACCAGTGCTTGCACGTCTTTTCTATTTATAGTTACGTATAAGAGAGTCATATGCGCAATCTGAAAAAACCAGCGGTGTTGATAAATCCCTGGTTGTGTGTACCAGAAGAATAGCTCTTGGTCTGGTTTGGCATTTAAAGTCTGACTCCTTTTCACACGCCCCAAACCCCACACGCATTCTACTGCTAATACTCAACACAATAGGACTAATACCGCCTGATTAGAACATGCTTCAATAGCACAATTCTCTAAAGAGAATGAATATCCTATAAGTTAAATGATGACACTAGGTTATATGAAATCCTAATTAGCTCAGCAGAAAAGAAGAAAGACTTTAGAGATATGAAACTGTCAAAGCAGACCATTCATAAAGGGGTATTATTTCCTCTTCGCCGTTTAATCACATTTTCAAAATAGCTTCCTAAACTAGCATTTGCAAATATATCTGTTTCTGTACACAGAAAAGCTAATTCCATACTGAAGCGCTTGCTCACCTGCTGATGTGACGAGTGCGTATCAGTCTCACAACCACCATGAATGAGGTTCTAGTTTTTAGCCTTCTTGCCATTTCTTCCTCAGAGGTTAAATCAGTGACAATGCTGTGAGACTACATTTAAATGGCTTTTCAACAAAGACCAAAGCTATTTTTTCCCCCAGTGAAGTTCAGTGAACCTTCAGAAGACATTAACTCATGGTTGTTAATGAAAACTTTGTCTAGGCACTACTGTTTTACAATAGCATCTGCTGTTTGCACCCTCTACAAAGCACATTTCTTTCTTGTGAGCACACAGCTCTCCTGGTGCATGCCATTTCCTGGCCTTTGTAAGAAACTGCTTCCGAGTCTGAAAAATTCTTTGGGTTGGATTGTGCCTTCAGATCCAGAGGCAGGACACCACCGGCTGAAGGGAACAGTCCTCTGTCGGCTCTTTCGTCTCTCTCTCCAGTTCTGCAGTCTGGGGAGTGAAGGGAGGCAAGAGTAGGTGGACAGAGGGGCTAGCTGGCATGTACTTCACAGCCCCGCGGAAGTTACCTGGAAATTACAGTATCGCTTATGACTGTACTACCTATTCAAACTAGCTTTACAACAGGTACTAGGAAAAGAATAAAACTCTTCTTCCACAAAGAACTGTCGGAGAAGTCAATTTATAGCTTTCTTATGAAAGAGGACCTGCGTGTTGTAGATGACTGTATAATGGACATGAAAAGAAATGTGCAGAAATGGAGTTGAAACATCCACTTGGACCCACTGGTCACCCACCTTCAGGAGAATTGAATTGAATGTGAATTGAATCTTGTGAACTGAACTGGCAACTCCCTGGCTGCACCTCTTTCTCCCTCTCAGCACAGTCAAGCTGCTAAAAATCACAGCACTTGCAGAAGACAAGCTGGACTTAACTTCACATATTTTCCTCTTGCAATGAAGAGTTTTAGAAGCAGCAAAAATTTTTCAAAGAACTGGTAATCTGAAGCCACTTCTATTACAATTGTTCTCACAGAGACTGCCAGCAACAAATTAGAGGAAGTCAAGGCAAAAGAAGGGGCACACAAGAATCTCTGGCCACAATTGATTCTGCTACTTCTTTGTTTAATCATAATTCCAAGTGGCGGAAATGGGTGTAGCAGGAAAAGCAAGTAACAAGAAGCTAAACGATACATTGAAGCCCTTTTTAATTTGGACTTAAAGTTTGACCATACTACCACAGAAAATGCTGGTGCGCTTCCCATTAATTTTGATGCAAATTTTCCCAGCATATAGTTAGGAAAATTACTATTTTTAGAATACAAATCAGGGATAGCTACGGCAGCCTTGCAATTTGTGATGGAATTCTGTTTTCTGTCTGTCAGAGAGTATAATTTTCTGTACAGTCACACCCTAAACTGAGGAGAAAGGAATGAAAAGGAACAGAAAGGAACAGAAAGGAAAAAGGAAGAAAAATCACCTACAACTGCTACTATATTTCTTTAGGTCCAGTGCTACAGCACAACTGCAAAATGACTAACATGAAATACGCAATCAAGCAGTACTTGTCTGTTTAAAGAATCTTTCAGATGTTTTTAAAATCAAAGTATCAAAGAAAAAACCCTGCTCCTCTCTACATTCTTACCTACGCAGTCACTTGAGATATCAAAAAGCACTTCTACTCTGAGTTTAAGGAAGTCAGGAAGATTTGAGTAATTCTGCAAAACAGATAAAGAACCAGAATCTTTCTGATGATGCCACTGGCAACGTAAAATTTACAACTTGGTCCACCTTCTCACTGGGCCTCAGTCAAAGTATGTTCGTGTCGGAATAAATCAAAAGTTACTCCACTGATGCCAGCAGAATTAAACCAGTGTAAAACTATCATGAGATCTTCCATTGCTATATTCTTGTGTCATAAGTCAACATACTGCCAAGAGCGCACAATAATAATCACAGATTAATTTGTACGCTCACCATTTAACTCTCGGAGAGAAAACATTTCCACCTACTCTGGGCTGGAAATTATCACGTGAATTCTGCCCCGGCTGGAGAGGGCAGAGCAGACCTGAGCTGCAGAGATGCTGTGCTCCTGTCCTCTGAGGGGGGGGAGCTTCACACAGCACTGCTCTGGAGCAGGACCGTTCTGGTGGGCTCAGCAGAAGGAAAGCATCATCTAAACATGAATGACTCTTCTCTCATTTGCACGTGACTCCCACGAATGCCATCAGCACAGTAAGTGCAACGTCATTTTTAAACAGAGGTGCTACACTGTGTCTCTGCAGAATCCTGGACTAAAATCTCTGGAAAACAAAACACGTTCTTTCAACACGGAACAGCAGGCACAGGTTCATCAGCCTGAAGGAGCTATATGACTGAAATGGATCACTTTCCCTACACAGGGACAAGGATGACAGCGTGGTTGAAATTTAGTTACCAATGGAATTGTATCTGTACCAGCACCACCACGGGTGTAACCTGCTTTCAGGCAGAGCACGACGTCATTTTAAATGGATTGTTACCTAATAATTGCGGAAACAAATCTCACTGGAAAGTACATGAAAACCAAGCTACAATCACCACACGCTTTTCCCTCAATATTCATGTTCTTCACTTGCTCTCATTTATAAATAAATGTAGAAGGCAAATTAAGCTTAATGTGATGTGTGATACCCTCTCTATAAGCTTTGTGTTGGAAAGCAGTGCATACTAGCGAGAACGCTCTGAAAGAGAACAGTGTAAAAGAGAGATTGTTGCTACCATAGAGAAAACCGTAGAAAAAGCCACGCAGAATAACAGTGAGTTCACACACTCCCAAAGCTGCTGATCAGTGAAACTGTCAAACCCGGCTTTTGTTCATGTAAACAGAGGAAGACTGTTCCTATAACAAACTTGCCCCAATGTGCCCTGCAGGGATTCATGTTGCAATTCTTTATCAATTCCTGTCAGGCATTATTCTGCCAGCTTGTAATCCTATAGTAGGAGAAGTCTGCATAAAGAAATGTTCAGGAAAGAAAAAGTGCAACAGCTCATCTTTCTTCATGCCATACATGCCAAAGCACTGAGGAAGCATTTTGCAGATATGTAAATGATAATACAGCAGAATCTTAATTATTTTTTTTTCCCTTTAATTTGCTGACTGTAATACATACAAGAGGCTGGATTCCGAGCCTTTCTGAAGGTGGTTTGAACAGCTTCTGGGAGACTTCTCAGTTACTGTGTGGCAATGCAGCAATAAAGCAAAGAAGCTGGGAGCACGCCGGAGGGAGCTTTGAGGGACAGTCAGTACGGTTTTGAAGAAAGACAGGGGCTCAAGATGTGTAGGACAGTTACACTCGTCGTTTTCCAAAGAAGCCTGTTTGTTATTTAGGTACTAAGGATCAGCTTGCTGTAGCAGATGCAACCATATACTGAAAAAATGCACATTTATTCTCTCATGCATTTCAATTAGTTGGAAAGTAAACATTCCTGCTTTCACATGCACATGTACATCCACACTGCTTTGCGTTTCTAAACACAGTCTGAGCCCACTCTGCTACGAGAAACACCACGTGGCCTGGGAGAGAGAGGGTGAAAGAGAATTGCCCAAGTCAGCCCAACTCCAGCGAAAATTCTCTGCATCGTTAACCTTAGAGCAATGCCAGGTTATTGTTGTATTAAGTTCATTGAAGGAATTAGAGTGAAAAGTATGCGTTTCTTGTTCATACGTTTAGAACGTTTCAAGACAGGATTTTTTTTTCTCTTCTAAGGTCATTCAAGTACAGCATCTACCCAGAAAAGAACCTCAACTCTGGCTGTCCTAATCAAAGCTTCACCAGAAACTCCAAAAGACAGTTTGCAATGACAGCACTTCCAGATATATATTCCCTTGCATTACACAGACACGTCTACTTTGAGAGAGGCCACAACACAGATTTCTAATGCTATTCACCTTCAAATGCATATCAAAACTTCAAATCTCTAAAACCATGTGTTTAGCTGGCCTCTTAGCCTATTTCAGTATGTGAAATGTAGAGAGATGATTTTCGAGAACACCCAAACACCGGAAACAAACTTTGCACGAGACAAGTCGCAAGCTGTAATTCTCCATATCTACCTGACATGCGTAGCAAGAGGTTGACACATGAATCACTTAGTGTCTGACAACTCCATTTAGTCCTAAACATGTGCCGTCATCTCATGCCACAAATGGCAGCGGCAAACTGTTCCTTCTCCCACCAGGCCCTGTGCAAAGAAATTACTACTAGGGTTGCAGGAAACCTGGCACAGCATTTAACCTCAACAGAACTTGGAGGAAAGGGCAAAGCAGTAATTCTGTAGTACTTACACAGAAAATGGAAAGTGAGTGTAGCAACTGAGCATTTCCAAAAATGCTGGCCTACAGCAAAGCCACCAAAGCCTTCGGATCTTTATGGTCCAGAAAGCCACATATGTCTGTGGAATGGCATGGGACACGAAGGTGGAACTGTGGGATTATGCCATGAAGGAGAGGAGGAGGAAAGGAGAAGGAGAGAAGGAGAGAAGCCCGTCTAAATTTTCTGCTACTTCTGTACTGGGATGCTTAAACTAACAATGAAAAATGTTTGTGCATGACAGACAAAAATGATGGATGGATTAGTTATTTCCAAACGTGAATTGGTATTTGTTACCCAGAATGAAAATGAGTAAAGGAGGCCTTTTCACTTTGTTCAGAGAACTGGGAGGGTTAGATGCATCTTTTCCTTTCATAACATTGAGCATTTGCTACTTCTTTTTATGTAAGTGGAAAAGACAATTATATTAAAATATCATTCCCACCCAAGTTCAAGCCACAGTACCCGAATGCTTGCCAATTTTTTTGGCGTATCACTAGAAAATACTACTGCACTGTTTTCCAGGATTGGTCTGCCACTCCTGTGTACTTTTCTCTGTTCAAATATTTTTTCAGAACTTCTTTTGTTACAGCATTTTTACCTCCTTCAGAGCACAGAAAGTTTATTCTGCAGACAAGTAACTCAGGCCATATTTAACTGCACAATTTATTTCCCCAAGTATAAATGCTGCTGCTATTGTTTGCAGTTGAAGACATAAATAATGCAAAAAAATGCTACTCAGTATACACAAAGTTTGATCCCCTACGCCCAAAAGATTTTAAACTTTCATAAATCAAAGCAAATATATTTTTGCAATCAGAGCTGTTTCCTTCAAACCACCCGGGATTAGCCTGGCTATTTATTTGTATAAAAGGTCAGCAGGGAGAAGGTGCAGGTGTTCTCAGAAACACTCACAGTAATGATCTAGTCAGTCAGGTTTTCCCCCAGGTCAACATAGGATAGGGCACTAAGGTACTGTCTTTGATCAGATGAAGGATAAAATGCCTTGGAAATGCATGGCCATGAAAAAGCAATACATACATGTCTGTGCTTCCATGCATGCAATGTTCGAGTGTTAGCAGCCTGGTCATTTTTAAAAAATGAATAGCCATCTTATGCTTAACATTTTCCTGAAGTCATAAGTGCTCTATACAGTTGTCCCGCACCATTAAACAGTGACAACGTTGCAGCCTAGAGGTAGCTTCTTTTCAGTGATGGGTAAAGTGATTTTTGTGTTTTTTCCTTGTATAATTCATAAGTTAGCATGACCAGATTTTTGAATTGCAAAAGTAGGACATCTGTCACCATGGGGAAGCAGTGGGGGAGTACGCAGCCTGCTTCTGACAGCTGTGGGCTTCTGGTCACTAGAAAGGTGCCTACTTGATTTGCTCTCCACTTCAGCATCCCAGAAATTTCGCTTGGTCATCTTCCAAATTTCTTGTACAGAATATAACCTTCTTCCTCATTTCCAGCCAGTCGCATTCTTTCCCAGCTTGGCCACTAGCTCCTTCCTTTGCATTACTGGGACCCCCTCTAAGCACACCGAGCCCCCTCCCAGCTATTGGTGCCCCGTAGATAAGGCAGTATCTCGTTACACAGCCACTGCAGAGAACAGGAGCTGGCTTAACTGATCTTTGTAAAAGGATGGATTCCGAATTTGCTGCTACCATGGGCAGAGATGGGCCGAGCTGCAGCCTCACAACAGAAAGCAAGTACAAAGACATGAAGGAAAGCACAGCAAGGGACAGAGTAATCAGACACATCTGCCCAGGTGAAATGAAATAGAATTAGGTAGATTTATTTAAGTGAGTCCTTACCACAGGGATGTCGGGCTACTTGGATTAGTTCTCAGATTTCTCAGTGCAATCAACAGAGGTAGCTATGCAGATTTTATTAATGACACACATGTATCTTTTTAGTCTCTTCTGAAGCTTGTGTCTTATTACTGCAAAACCATTTCTGGCTCTGCAAATGCAGTAGGAAACCATGAACGCATCTTCTTTTCTCCCTCTAGGACACTGACA
This sequence comes from Burhinus bistriatus, assembly GCA_013397275.1. Classification (NCBI taxonomy): domain Eukaryota; kingdom Metazoa; phylum Chordata; class Aves; order Charadriiformes; family Burhinidae; genus Burhinus; species Burhinus bistriatus. The sequence continues at coordinate 241,693 of VYXH01012758.1, forward strand.
TTCATGTTGTTTATGGTGCAGAAGTACCTCTTCAGTCACTGGTGGTGGCACGGTACTACACGAGTATGAGGACCAGCAGACTCCAGCCCAGGCAACAGCAGCTTCCCCAGCTGATGTGGCAGCTCCATCTGTAACCCCAGACGGTAACACTGGCTGCTCATCTGGTTCGTAGAGTGATCCAGAATGCAGTTACAGTTTACTAGAGTCAGCTGCATAGGATCTGCTCAAGAATTTGCACAAAACTGCTCTGTTCTCTGGCACAGACACCACAGAGCCTGTATTTCCAAGTGCCGCTGGAATTCACAGCGGGGCTGGCTCGTGGAGCTGGTGGAACCGTGGCAGGAGAAGAGGACAGGAGCCAGGGCCACCCATAGCAGATGACTGATGTGCCGCGTTGCAGATTCACCCTGGTTCCTACCGACCCGCAGTGGAGCCGGTGGTGGAGCAGCCTGCAGAGACAGCCAAGGCCATGAAGGTCCAGGTACTCCCCTCGCTGGCAGGCTGGACAGTCATCACCAGGGCATACGTCAAACCTGACGCCAGCCTGAGCGCGACGATCAATGTCAGCTCAGGGGTCCTGTGTACTGCAGTTTCCAAGATTCTGTGTCCTTGGGCACCATTTCACCCTTACGGTTTAAACTGAGAAATATGGAATACTCCAGAAACAAATACATATCAAGCAACTGTCTTCTACACCAGCACTCCAAGTAGATCATTTGAGGGAGAAAGTCCAATGAACTATTTTTTTTTATATTGCACCTTTTTCTAGGAAATGTTTTTGTTTATCACCATCTTTTTTTCATCAATAACAAAATAAACAACAATTCACTAACAACAAATTTCTCCCACTGCTGGAACTCATCCTTGAGACAAACCTTAAGAAGTCAGTGAAAGGGAAAAAGCTTCCCCACACCCCAACATACATAAATTAAGATATTTCTATCATTATATTCTAACTAGCTACACAGCTTCTTTGATACTACTATTCTGTGATTATCTGATTCTGTGATTATCAATGCTTTTAATGTTATCTTGCAAGATGTTGTCTTCATTTCTGTAGGACTTTTGGCCCCTTAGAAGGCAGTTTGGGACAGGAACCGGAAATACCTGGTATTAAAGAATACACAACAAAAACTGGAAAAATCTCTCAACACCGAGAAAACTAGCTGAGCATGTTAGGAAACCTCTTGATGATGCTTCTTATTTTCCAAAATAATTACCTACCTCCCCCTAGGGGAATCATAATTTCTCTGCCTACACTAAACTAAAAGCCCTTTTACTTTATTCCTCATGTCTGAGGAAAGCATGCTATCCCAGAGAGACGTGGTATTTCCATGTACTCTAATGCAATCATTCACTAAAAGCATCACCCAGCTTCTCAACCTGTGACCTCTAGTCATGTTCCCCCTCCCTTCAAAATATTCTACGCTAGAAATTTGAATACAAACATCATATCATCTTGTTTACTGTCAAAGTAAAACAGTAGATGAAAAAAAAAAAAGCTTTAATGTCACTTTTAGGACGAGATTTCTACTCCTTGCTTGAAATGTCTGCTTACTGCTACGGGAACAAGGAATATTTCTATAATATAACTAGACAGAGAATTCATGATACACGCATCATTCACATGAAGGAGTTCAACTCACATATTTCAGTCCAGTATACTCAAAAAAAGCAGCAGCCAAAGATAAGTTTGCCCTACACATCTTATCTATACATCTGCGTGGATTCTGAACACACAGGAATGCAGCTAGCCCACACAGATTGGTCCTGAGGAATTCAAATGTGTCCAGCTGTTACCAAAAGCTCACTGCAGGAACTCAAGGTCACATTAAGATTTCCTAAGAGTCTAAATCAGTGCATCTGATTTGATGTAGGGATACACCAGCTGAGTAACTAGTCCTTCTAGTACCCAACTACATGAGAGAAAGTGAACATTCACGATGATTACAGAGTCCAGCTCATAAGCGACACCTTTCTGTATACAACAGCCTGTGAAGTGTTTCTAGTGAAACACTGATTTTAGACATTATTGCAAGTTAACCATTAAAGATTATTGGATACAGTCACAATCTGCCTTAAGATGCAACGTTTGGGGTTTTTTTTAATAATACAGAAAACATGTAAGACATTTAATTAGCTTACCCATACAGATTCATATTTCACATACTTTTATCTCATCAACTATATCAATATTTAAACATTTTATTTATATTCTAAACTTTTCCAAGGTTAAAAATATATTTTCTGTTTTAGGGAAACACGAATGCACAGATGAAAAATTATTTTAACCTGAATGCTAAACCCTACCAAGTGCTGACTAGTTACATGTTTATCACCCACAGTAAACCAACAGACCAGAACGGTTCTTCTAGTCAATGAAGCGTAAAGTGAAAAGTCCAAACAGAACTTGCTGTTTTCGCCTGTAAGCCTGACCACGTAAAATGACATTTAAATAATCAGAGAATCACAGAATTAGAGGCTGTAAGAGACGTCAAGAGATCATCTAGCCCAGTAGGGCTTGATTGACAGCCTGAAGGATAATTCACCCAGGGCAAGGTCCATTCCTTTTGCCCAAGGAGTCATTACCAGCGAGCTGCGAGTCACAGGAATTGTTCTGGAGGTGCTGCCCTCCCCACCACCATCTTTGCTGGGCCCACACATCCGTCACCAGATCACAGCAAGTGATCCGGCAAGACTGTAGAGCAAAATCTAGCCCTTATCTCATTAAAACGTTCTGTATGACAGCCCATTCTCTCCCAGTGAGCCAAGATAAATATAACTAGATCTGCTACAGGTGTTTTTCAGGCTTGTTTTCAAAAATCTCCAAAACACAGCCTGTGCACCTGTACCTCAGCACACACCACAGTTCACGACTTCGCTTAAATGTGATAGGAAGGGGATTTAAGACAAAATGATGGGTTTTGAGCTGACCTGTGTCAGTCAGTCTTGCTGCAAACAAAGCATTTGATATCTCTGATCCTACAAACGAGTGGTCCTGGGGAACAATGGATGCTGGTTATGTTTCAACAACTTTTTACCTATTTGAAAACTGATGTTTATTCTATTCTTCCCTTTTCTTTCCCTTTAGCAAAGCCCATTTGGCAAGTTTTTCGAAGCATACCGTATTTACTGCTCTCTTCTGTACACTAAGTTATCTGTTTTCTTCCTAAGGGCAGAGCCAGAAAGTGAATAAATTACTCCTGACCTCAGAGGAGGTCTCACTAATACATCTGAAATTGCCAATCCTACGAATATATTTCAGAACAATGTTTGCTTTTTTTTTGAAACTGCATCACAGTGTTGACACACTCAGTTTGCAGCCCTCCACAATTGCCCATTCATCCATTGCGTTATTGCTGCCAACCAGTTATTCTTCATTTTATGTTTTGCATCTGATTTCTTCTTCATCTGCTTTTGAATGTACTGAATTGTATCTTACTGGTATCAGATCATTTCTTCAATTAATCAAGATCATTCCAAATTCCAACCTGCCCCTCACAGGTTTTCAAAGCCGTTTCAGGCCATTATCATCCAGATGTTTTGTAAGCATGCCCTCTGCACCCTCATACGAACTATGCATGGAAACTGTCCTTCCAGGGATGGAAGGATGAACGCTTACAGAACCCCCTCTGAACTGGCTACCCTTTCTGACGGCAAACCACTGACAGCAGTTATACTGAGCATGTTGTTTTGAACAGTTCTACAGTGGACTTCTACTTTTACCTCATTAGACTGCTAATCAGAACGTTATATGGAGCTGTGTTGAAAGCCTTGCTGAAGTCAAATATATAACACCATTTGGACTTTCTCTCCTCTACCAGGCTACTCAACTATTGAAAAACATAAGGAACTTGCCTTGATATAATTTGTACATCACAAAGGTACAGTCAATGTTTTTACCACCTTACTATCCTCAAGATGCTATAAGCTGGCTGTTGAACAATTTAGTCCAGTATCTTGCTGATACTAGTGAAGCTCCTTTGTCTACGATTCCTTAGCTCTCCCTTCTCCCCTGTTTAAAGAGACGTGCTGTATTATGTGCATCTCCAGACGACTGGGACCTCCCCCCTCCATGGGTTTGCAAAGATAATTGCTAATGCTTCAGAGGTTGCTTCAGCTAATTCCGTAAGTAGTCTAGGATGAATTCCACCGGGAACTGCCAACTTGAATATATCCAACTTATCTAAACACAGTTTAACTCACTCCCCTCCTGCTCTGACCTGCCTTTTATTCTTTGCTAAAATCCTGCAGCCCTCTCTGTGTCTGTCATCTGTGCTCATGGTGATGGCCAAAGCCAGGTTAAAATCCATACAGTAACAATTGAAATGTCTGCCTTTTACATTTTAAATTTAAGCCTTACAAATTCAAGAATTCCAAGCAGAATAATTGTCTCCTGTTCTGCATCTACAGCAATATTTTCTAAGCAAATACATTTCAAAATAGTTTGAGGTTTTTCCTGTTTTCTTCCCAAGTATCAGTCTATAACTTCCAAATATTGACAGATAGGAAGATTTACACAGCAATGTCATATACCTAATATTAAAATAGCACACCCACCATTCAATGCCATTTCCACATACAAATCACAAAACAAAGAGTATACTGTCACTGGTTTTTAATTTTTTAAACTGTGTACTACTTACTGAGTTCTAATTTTAATTTCGAGATATTATATACTGTATATTTATCTTCCTAAAGCACAGTGTGATAAAAGACAATACTATTTTGCTGAATCGGTGGATATAGTGATTTTTTTCCCCCCTATTGTAGCACCTCTCTGTAGCAAGCAGCACACATTAACAGCTAAGAGCAAACTTCAATTTGTACGCACTTTGCCTATTTTGGTCCAGATATATATACCAGAGAAAAGTGTTTGTCTCAGAATGTGATTTCTGATTGTAACAACATTTTTATTGGTATTTTAAGCAACCACACATGCCTTTTTGAAATTAACACAGGAATATTTACTGTTGGCTTGCAAACTATTTACAAGCATGAGGTCCCAGGGCCTAACTCTATGCCTAGAACTCTGAACAAATAAAAACCCTCTGGAATTGCTTTAGTGCTCTAATTAAATGTAATATGCCATTAACTTGAATATTTATGAGCATTTCTTCTTTTCTGCACTTATTTCAACTTTTACTTGTAAAACTATAAAACCCATGGTAAAGCAAAAAAATTTATATAAGGACTTGAGTTGCCCCAGTGTTCCAAATTTTTCTTTCTACCAATGAAAAAAACCACTGAAGTTGTTTGCATACTGAGATGATAAATAATGCCTACAAGCCACGTGAAAGTTTGTGTTCCTTCCTCTCCTTTTGCTGATCCCCCCTGGAATCAGCAAAAAGATAAAAACGGATAGAGAGAACGAGAGCTAATATGAAGAGAGACCTATGCATTTATACAGGTTATGCAAATGTAAGTAAAATTTATTGTGTATTTTTTCATATTTCTTGACGTCAGGGCATAGTGACTGACAGAATGTATACACCTGAACCTGAACTTACCTCTAACTTTATCTGAGGAATGGAATGCATGGGCCAAAACTTCTGTTACAGAGACACTTACCAATTTGCCTCTTCTTCAGGGAGTCAGCTGTGGTTTCAAAATCTTCTGCTTTCTCTCTCTCTCTCTCTCCGAGTTTGCATGAATGATTCCTCAGCCAACTTTCTGTTGATTTCTAATGTCACAGGCAATGGAGTGATCACCTGGGAACTGCGGTCACGATGCAGTGTCAGCATTTTAGTGGCAGCCTCCAGCGTGCTGAGCCAGCAGGACCCAGCTGTCCCTTATCACTGCCGCGTCTGTTTGCCTTCAGCTAACACCCTGTGCATCCAGATGTGTCAAATCGCCTCTCAAAGCAAACCCTGTACTTAAACAAGGGAGAACTCTGGACAAGCATCTTTCAAGAGTATTTCATGTTTTATTTATCAAAACGCTGTTTCAGAAATCATTTACCATCACACAGGACTTGGAAGCAATAGGGGAAGCATCTTGCTATCTGCTGCCTCTCCACAAATGAAGAAGCCAAAATAAAGATGCCAAAATGGCATCAATACCCTCATTCTGGAGGCAGGGGGATGGACTATCACTTGCCTGCAGCATATATACTGATGATCTGTAAGGACTTGGAGAGTTACAAAATTCTCTTTTTTTTTTTTTTCCTGCTGCCTCCAGCAGGAAAATTGCATTAGAAGAAATGTGAAATACATTTAATAATGTCACGATATGGCCTTCTCTACTGAAGTTTAAGTCTATAGTACTGGATAATGAATGAGAAATCCTGAAAATATAAAGAGATTATGCATTCTCCAGAGATGCCTTGAAGAAGCTGAGACAGATGCTAGGCACAAGAAGAGTCAAAACGTATGAAGATGGCATACGTGACAAATTCTGTATCAAATATATGATTGCACACAAATTTATTGAAAAGACATTAAACAAGGGAGATTTCTGAAGGGAGAGGAGAGTTAATTTTCTTTGGCAATTACAGGGCACTAAGTAAAAGCTAAGTATCAAAACAGAAATTGCTTCATGTTCTGTTTAATTTTCAAGCTTTCCTACCGCTATTGCTGCGCTGGGCAGTAATAAATGGAATGTGAAGCATGACCTGGAAACATCGCACATCCTCCTAGTATATCCATCTTCTTTGTATTGCTAATGAAATCTTTTAAGCCACTCCACATATAAAAAATTATGTTTTATTCTGACTTGTATTTAAGAACAGAACAAAGGTAAGGTACTCAGCACAAGCAAATATTACTTAAATTGCGTGACTTCCCACAGGCTCCGATCACAATTGCTTTCAAAAAAACCAGTTACTCTGTAACTTCGAAAACAGGAATGTTTTGTAGTAAGGGATACAACTACATCCCCATCTACTGTACATACATTGAAGCAGTTACTCTGCCATCTGGAGGATTTTCCTAATGTTCCAGAAAAGCTTGATCCAAACACTGTCCACTCTGGACAGTGCTTTTTTAAATATATATTGATAAATATTCCATAGGACACACATAAACCATCATGAATTAAAATTAGGGGGTGCATTTGGAAGGCCAGAGACATTCTACTTCAGACCGTCTAAAAGAAAAAGGTAGGAAAATCTGGTTTTGTGTATTGACCTTCTCAAAGTGAAAGAGCAGGTTTACTCCCTCAACAACTTCCCCCCCCCCCCGGCACCCTTATTTAGCGTACAGACCACTGGCCTGGAGGTCCAGTGGCACCCTGGATGGATGCCATTCCTAGTTCTCTCGTTGCCCTGGTGGACAACTATTTACATGTTTCCTTCCTTTGCTTTGTCCATCTTTTATATTTAACTGTGTAAACTCTTCAAGGGCAGGAACTGCCTCTTACTATATATACACACACACAATTAGAGCTCTTCTCACAATTAGATGCTATCTCCAGCCGAGGTCTCTCAGTGCTACCACTGCAAACAACAGTAAACAACATTAAGCTGGCAATTGCTAGATGGCACTGTACCACTCAGTTTCAGCAGTTTTTCCTTAACATATAGCTGATTTTCAGTCTCCAAAGAAAGACTTTACTGTAGACACAAAAAATTGGTTTCATACCAACAGCAAGAGAGCTTGCTTTCTCAGTTTTGTGTATCTAATGTGGATTTTGACATAATTTTTCTTGAGCTACTGAGACTTGGCCTGAAGAAGAAGGTTATATACTCACCATCTGTAGATACCTTTATTGGAGATAAAGATGACTGACTGGTAGGTAAAGAAGTCACTTTCAGAAAGTATGCTACAGTCTAGATCGTAACTTTTTCCTCCAGTGGTAAACCCACTGGCAAGGCTCCAAACATTGTGACTGTTCAGCAAGTGAGCCACTATATAAACAGAATGGTACTATTTCTTATTCTTCCTCAATTAAAACTATAGAGTAATTCCACAAGAGGAACGATCAATTGAAAGATAAATCACAAGAAAAAAGCTTTGAAAGAATGCTGCAGATACTAGCTAATTTTTCTTTCAGTTATCTGCAGTGCGTGGTAGGACTGCTCTGACATGGTACTTTGAAACCTCCTCTGAAATAACCATATAATGTAAAAGTGGTTCCTAAAAATCAAATAAGGAATGTGGAAGCCCTGTCTCCTACATTTTACATTTAAAAGTAAGCATGCTGAAAGAAAGGCATATAATTTTAGAAAAATGTTAAAAATGCTTACCTAACATATATAACCTGCCATGTTTTATATGACAGGAATGTACATTATATTTTCTATGTAAGATCAGAAAGCATATTACTTCATGCTAGACCATCGTTGTGGGAATAGCAAATATATCTCTAATACCTCTACCCTTTTGTGTGAATTCAGAACAGCAGGGAGGTGTCTGCAAACTGAAATAGGGCTTCACAACCTAAGAGATTAAAATAATTAGGAAAAAAAAAGCAGAGACACCAGTAAAACACTTTGCTTGACTCCCTCTAACTTACAGACATATTTTGAGCAGAAAGAAAATGACCATTATTAGCACACCATGGTTTTCCCACTTGCCTGTGGAATTCTGACTATATCACCAGTCTTTCTTACCAATACTGAACAAACTCTCTTATAAGACTCCCCGAGTTCTACCAAAATTTATGGAACTTTAATTTGGCCCTTTGCATTTTCATATCTTTGAAATTTATTTTTGCACTAAAGATTCAAATATCCGGATCCACGATAGCCACAGAATCTCATCGACAGCCAGAGGGAATTTGGCATAGGCCCGTAGGCATGGTGGTATTAAACTACCTACAGCCAATTACAATGAAAACCAAAATATGAATTGGCAGTGTGATGTGAAACTGCTAATCCTGGAAGCTGATTTTTCGTGTCAGCTGTATAAATAAGCAGACAGGTCCTTTATAGTTCAAAGATGTCAGGTAAGCCTTATTTATTTCTACAAAGGTGTCTAGAGATCATCACTGTGATTAAATTAACCCACAACATCACTTTTATAATTTGCTTTAAAATGTCAAACAAAATTGAAAATCTCCATCAGAATCCAAAGGTTATAAAATAATTTTTGTAACTGAATGCCCCGCTATTTATTCTCTTATACAAAGACCACAAAGAGACATGCTATGACTTAAAATTCAATGAAGAGTTCCCACTTCTGAAATCACTCTGAAATACAAACTGCAAGACATTAATGGAACACAAGATATTTACTCTGCTAGTGGAATCCCCTTGTCTCTAAATGTTAAAGGAAGCATGTACTATTATTCCCTGTGACTCCACCCTTCCCTGTGGGAATAATAAAGGGAAAACAAAAAAGTCACCTTTCTACTTTCGCTGGATTTGTTTACTTTTCCTTATCAGGGTTCGTTTTGGCAGGCTGCTAATAACAATTTCACCATCCTACGAGCCATTCCTGGTGGCGAAATTTTTTTCCATGCAGCTTTCTTGATATGAGAAGTCTTGCAAGTGCAGATTGAAACGCAGCCCTGCCCAGCTCCCCTCCCTCCTCAACAGGGTGACCAACTGCAGGGCTAACAGAACGAGAATGCCAGGAATCTGTGGTATTTCTTGGTTTGCATAATGGTTCTACTTAAGGACAGCCTTCTAAATAATTGTTTTTAAATGGGATTTCTATCGGGTTTGTATGTTTCAGATGGATAAAGGCTTGCTGCAAGGAAGTACTTTCTAGCACGAGTTCAAGAGATACTTTGCACTGCTCAACTGAAGTCAAACGTGCACTAGAGAAAGATCGCTTTTTCCTCCCGTGCTTTCTTTGGAGTTAGTCCTTGCCTTTTCTCCGTGCACTTATGACTGGGGCTGCTTTTTGAAAAGTGAGTCTTTCAGTTTTCCAGTCTGTTTAATCACTTCTCAATGTTTCAGTGTTATTGCTGTGATCATTACTTTATTACCTATCTAATTTTAAAGTCTGTTTCTCCATCCTGTCTCATTTCAAAAAATATTTTCTTAGCCCTTGATTATCTTCTTGCCTTGTTAAAAATCTTTTTCCTCAGTATGGCATATACACATCTCATGCCTTGTACTTTCTGAATATTTCACTCACCCTCAGTCAAATTAACAAGGAAATCTTTTAGTTGATAAAATGTTATAGGACAAAAGATACCAGCCATGCCATCAGCAAGATCTTTGCCTCATACGCTCAAATGACCTAGAAAAAACCCAAACTTGCATTACTTAGTTATCAACTGACAGATCCAACAGACGCTACTTTTAAGGGTGGCATCTTGCCTTTTGGCAAGAATTTTAATTTTTCAGTCCGTGTACATCTGTGATAAATATAAGAAATGGGACGATTAAAAGTAGATCAAAAGTAGAAACAGAAGTAGAAAAGCTCACTAAGCACTGTCTAACTGCTCCCGCCAATGTAAAAGAATCTTTTCTTTCCATGGGGTATATTTCACTGCTGAAAATAAACAGTAATAGAGTATGTTTACTTCCTTGACTAGCTTAACACACTTTATACCTCACTCCAAACTCATCTAAGTGGGGTACATTTCAAACCTATCTGCACCTTGTTCCCTAGTGATTTCACTTGGGAAAAAATATTGTAGTGAAAAAACACATTCGGACTCAACAGACAAAATAAAATAAACACAAAATTTTTGAAACTTTGTAAATTTCCATTCGGTAGTTCTATAGTTGTACTAATATGTAACACATGCATAAGCTAAATTTTAGTTTCACTGTTTATTGCCATAAACCTTCTCTCATAGGACAAATTTGGCTTATTTTTTTAAATACAACTGTAGTCAGAACTATTTCTTTTAAGTGGGCAGTATATGCCCTGAAACACGTCCATCACAAAATCCCTTATTTTACAGAGTGTAAATGAAATATTACATCAGTCTGCTGTATCCACTTGTCCCCTCTTTTTTTAAAAAGAAAATCTAAATGGAGTTGGCACATATCATAAAGTGTTTACAGCCTTTGTGGGTCCCAACGGCATGTTCTTCCACCAGGGCTCCTTCTGTCATATCTATAAACTTTATTTGTAGCCAATGGCAAATAATCTTGGTTTAAAAGACCAGTCTTACTACCAGTACTTCACTTGTATGTTGGCAACTTTAGACACTGTTACTTAACAGAAATTTCCTTGGTATCCTAAGGACACCACCACCAGTTCATCAACAGCACTGTACACAAGCTCATCTCTTTGCTGTAGCAAAGAGATACACTACTCACATACATATTAAGAGGCCTTTTTTCTCCATTTCCCACGACAGAGACAAACCTCCTCCCTATCTTTTTGTGCTAAAGTTGACTGGCTTTTATTTCTACTCCATTTCATAGTAGGAACTACTCACTTACTGTGGTAGTCTAGCAGAACAAAGGAATCAAGTGTTAAATTAGGAGTACAAACCTCCTAATTTCTCTCAAGATTTAAATTTCTATTCCCAAGAGGCAGATGAAATTTCCAACTCAGCAGCTAATGCAGCAATAACTGAGGAATGTTCCGTGTGTGGATTACTTCATAGATAACAAAAAGCGTATGCAGGTGGCTAAACTTACTGGATCAATAGCGAATACGGTTATTTCAGATGAATGGGTTGGCTCCTCAGTGAACGATTGCTGTCATCAGTGCAGCACTCTTGGCCAGAAGTTCTACACCAGAACACAGCGAATCAGAGTAGGAATGCCTCTGATTATTTTTTATATCTATTTGATAATATTTTGAGTAGGATGTCTGTGGAATGAAAGAGCTGTCCACTCCTTTGGTCGTGCACTAAGTTTGAAAAACTGCTGTAACTGGGATTGATACTGCACCACTTCAAAGGCAGCGCACACAGAAGGATCCGTTACAACTGTGTATTTTGCTGTAGTGTTCTAAATTAAACTACTTTCATATCCAGTTCAGTGTAGACACATTTAAATCAGCTTCAATAACACTCTGAGGAATTAGATTCATCCATTAATTCATTAAATTAAAACTATATAAGTGCAGCTGAAACGATTTCAAGTGCATCCACAATAACTAAAATCAATGGCATTACATGAGTGCAAATTATTAATCTAATGAAACCTTTAGTGATTGCTATTAATTTGTTTACTAGTAAAATAAATATTTGCAAATTGGCATTTTGAGCCAATCCATCTGACCTCTAGTTTCCGCGCATGCACACACAGAGGCATGAACAGATGCAAGCACCCATACACAACAATCTTTAGTCAAGTGCCTTAGTTTTTTCAGACCTAAAGAGCGCACAGCTTCCTTCTACCAGTGTTACAATTAGATCCCTACAGTAACAGGAGCCATAGCACAGGTTTGGAGTTGCTGCGTAAACTGGACATGCTTCCTTTCAAATCTGGCATTTAAGAATTACAATTAACATTAGTGGGACATTAATTGAACTTCTGAACTGTATTTGGCTAAATCCACTGCTGTAGAAGAAAAAGCAAACAGTATGCAAAGTATAGAGTGCTATCTGCATACCCCAATAGCAACTGAACAGAAATGGTGTCTTTCCTTGTGATTCTTCACAGGGTCTTTCTAAATTTCCAATGCCACAGGAAGCTTCAGGCCCTTGCACAGAAGTTTCCCAACACATGTTGTCAGACCTCTCAGTCCGACAGGACAACAGCCCAGTGCACCCTTCCACATGTGGCCTGCGGGCGGCCAGGCTGTGCAGGTCCTTGTCCCCTGGACACTGGGCTCAGACCGCTGGCATAGCAGAGACACACACAGTCCGCTTGTGCAGCCTTCCTCCCCTACAAAGGGAAACCACAGAAGTTCGGCCACTCTCTGGGAACTCCTTGTACGTGAAAGACAAATTTTGAACTGAAATTTATAGGTTCAGATTTTTTGTGAGTCTTCAGTATACATTTTTTCCCCCCAAAATGACATGTCCTAAATTAAACTGCATGCAGGAAAAAAACCCTGTAGAAACAGAGGTTAGGTAATAAAATATGAACAGTACCTAAAAAAAAGTAAAAAAGAAACATATAACTCTACAATAGAATAAAACTATCACCATACCAGGTACCTGCTTCTGATCCTGTTTATACTGGCACAAGTTAGAAAAGAGACCAGAATGAAGTTAGCAATTGAAAACCACAAAATATAATTAAGCCAACATTAAAGGTGTTGATTCTAAAGACAGAGGAAAATAGTACCAGATTGTTATTTTAGAAATGAAAACAGCTTCTAAATATTCTGCAAAATTTTTTTGTAAAATTCAGCTCCCACAAAAGTAACTCCATTATAACATTAAATAGCAACATGACTGCAGTAAAAAAGCTTGGCTTCTAACAAGTGGTTATTTAAGAACTGGATTTTAAACCTGCAGCTCCTTCTCCATCTTATAAATTCTCAAACTTGTAGAAACACTATTTCTGTAGAAACACTATTCCTTTATTCAGCAGAGCAAAGATGGAGATCTGCCAAACTGTTATGCAAGATAATGAAGCCGTTTCTCAGAGGGTGAGAGATCACATGAAATCACATGCACTACTGAGGGATTAAAATTTAAGGAATGCCAAAAGTTTTACCTTCCATTAACTTCATAAATTACATTACATTTTTGTTTCAAATAACTACTTTGCTCTCAAAGTTTTAAGAGTACATAATAAACTAAGGTCTTGAGTTTTCAAAACCCTATCCGCTTCTACCATTTTTTGCATGGATAATAAATTCAAATCCTATCTGGGAGAAAAAAAAAAAACATTTTGAAGACAGCTCAATCTGAAGCATACTTCTTCATTTAATCTTTCTTTTTCTTCTGCTAATGAGAATGATAGAGATAAAGTTAATATCTTAAGAAAACTCAGATTTCTGCATCTACAGAAATTTCCATATTTCTTATGATATGGCAGTTTACATTTGCAAGACCATCTCTTAGCCTCAATACTGCTCTTAGTTCTGCATGTTATGACACTTTTCCCCATACAGAATTTTATATTTCAATTTCAACTATCAATTTTATTAAGGATTTTGTGAGTAGAATGTGTCATGTCGATATAATCACGGAACTGACACCTCACATAGCACAACACACCCCAAAATTCATAAGAGGCTGCATACATAGATTTCACCATTTACTACAAAAGGAGATATTTTCTATAGTTATCTCTACTCCAGCATTTCCTTACAGAGTTAAAAATCTATCTTCAGTATGAATCACCTTTCTAAAATCTCTTTATAAGCTATGCTGATCAGTGTTCAGCAACCCAAAGAATTCAGTCCTGAAGGACCTAATAAGAGGTAGTTCTTACAGTCTGATGATACAATGGGAGGTAGACATGGTCTTCTCAGAAGACATTTGGAAGAAAAAAAACGGTTTCAAAGCTGTCTATTTTTCCCTTTGGCACAATTAAACTAACTTTTAAGCTCATGAACTTTTTATTTTCACTTTTAGAATATCTAGTAGAAAGCTATTAAAATTTTTCATTTTTGTAACAGGAAACTGCATACCTTGAAACTAAACACAATAAAAAAAGGCACATTATATGTTCTATGATACATTCTAAACTTTTAAAGCACTAGTTTTCATTTATTGTATTAAGTAGTTAAATCAAACCACTACCAAAAAAAAAAAATGTTGTGGATATCCTTTTAAAGCTTTTCCCTACATTGGAGAGGATAATTATTCTAAGGATTAATTATATGCATAGTAATTCAAGGCAGCCACTGTCCTTACAGCTTGCGACCTGACTGGCTAGTATACAGTTACAACATACAGTTTAGAAACTAAACCTATAATGACTGGCTGTACAGTTTAGAAATCTGCCAGAGAGGTCTGATGGACTGTTCCTTACAGCCCCAAAGAGTACACTGAACTCCAAACCCTGTACCAGAGCCATGGGCTGTTCCTTGACAGACACTGTCTCAGTTCAAATAAGACCATTACAAATATACATATAAAAGCCTTCAAAATTAAAAGCTCCAAACCCCAGCCTCTGCTCAACACAGTCTGTAGCAGATGAGAAGCCCTGTTCCTCAGGATGGTGTAAAAGAACCAACTCTCAACTTTTACTAGGTATATATTACGCTTATTCTAAATACACAGACTCTGAGATGTATATATAGAGTTCACCTGAGGCTACTGTCAGCAAGATAGCTTTTCAGTAATATCAGTCCATAATCGTTTACTTAAGATCCTCCAGCATCACAAAAGACTTTCTATTCTAAGATACACAGCTTTGCATACTACTCTATAGGTCAGGTAACCTGAAAGAAACACACAGCTTTGCTAAGCTCAAAATTTTACCCAATATGATGCTGGGATACTTGAGAAGACAGCTGCCATACTATTGAACTAATAAACACAGTCACTGATACTCAGCTTCTTGGCAAGAATTGCCTGCCAGTGCAGAAACAGGATGCTAGTCTGCTCAGTCACGTGTCCCTTCAGACACTGGTAGTATTTTGTTGTTTTGCCAGTTTTCATTCCTGCCTTTTGGGTATGATACACCACAGCCACACGCACACGTAGATGCCCTGGATCGACAATCAGTTATTACCTGAACCGTCTCCAGGTCAAAGCAAATACAGAGGAGAAACGCTGCAATGGGACATCTGTATGTACAATGCATCAATCTCCGGGTTTCCAGCTGAAGAACCACATACCATTCTTGAGTAGGCAGAGCATTAGAGAGCACGTCCCTGTGGAGAATCTTGTGCCGGCAAGAGCTGGACGGGATGACCTAACAGGACTTTTCCATCACTAGGCTATGATTCTCTGAACTTCATGCTTTTTGACAGTATTACAAGGTTCGACAGGCATTTCTCTTCAGAAGAGGGATTAAGGTCAGTAAGAATCAGCATCAACTAAAAAAATGCACATGAGGCAATTGTGATGGCAGTAGGCAAAAAGACATTCAGAGTCAGAAAAGTATTCAGTGCTGGTGTCTTCTGTACATGCTAAAATCTATGATGTAATCACAGCACTAAATGGAGGAACAAGGAATATGAGACATGCTTTCACACTGATTTTTCTGTTCTAGTGAAAGACGAAAGGTGTAGTATGATATTAAGTAAAAACAGTAAAGGTCTAATACCTTACACATAGCAGAGGCACCAAAAATAAATTCCAATTAAAAAAAAATGGTTTAGAAGCAAACGGCGCAGAAACTCATGTTAATCAGCATTCCTCACTAAAAGCTCAATGCCTATTAAGAACTCAAGTTGAACTTCAGAAAACAAGTTTTGTTGTAGAATCCAAGTGGCACACGAAGAGATTTTCAGAAAAATGTGAAGTATCTATATGTCCTACTCGTATGTATTGTTTCACAGGGACTATCACAGGGATACGCTTCTTGCCTTGTAATACCTACATGACATAGTGGGGTAACAAACCATACAGCACATCCAACAACCCTCAGACATAACAAACTTGAACAACCTACGCCACAGGGACCAACGTGTGGCTCTTGAGCTACGTACAGTTCTGAAGCAGCTGCAGTCAGCTCCGATATGTCACAGGGTCGGCAGTGGGGTTGTCCCGGAGAGCGGCTGCTCGGGGATGGGAGTGCCGAGACAGCTGTGACCGTGAGTCACTAAAGGCCTTCTGAGGTGCTTGGTCACCATCCAACCCAGCTGGGCTCCCATCCTACTATTTTTAAAGTTGCCCTTCCTTTCAGTTCTCTCAATGTACTAGGAAGGTAGCCCTGCAGTGTCCCTGGAGCATTGTATAAACATGACTAACAAACCCAAATACTTAAACTTCAATGTTAACAATTCTGGTAATATGTATCAGTGTAGAAAGATTTGTTATGTAACTATTATATTCCCATCACCATATGACATTACACGTGCTATCTTCTCCACAAAACATCAGAGACCTTTACACACCTCAACATCAAACAGAATCCACTGTGAGGAAAGAAAACACTTTGCTGAAACAGAAGATTCCAAAGAAGACGGTATTTATCTGTGATGGTACCTCATTCTTCAGTGAGCTACTACATATTTAACCTGGAGCATGCTTCTGTTCCAAACGGAACTATTATCACATGTTTCACCCTTTGTAAGAAAGAATTAGTCAAATGAATTTCACCAGTCAGTTGCATAACTCTCAATCTAGAGGCAGCAGATTTGGCTCAAAAGCCAAGACGAGTACATCTATTTGGTGAAATCACTAGTGTTTTCAGGAATCTTAGAGTCTATGGAGATAAAAGACAAAGGTTAAAAAAATTCCAGAGACTATTCAGAAGTTCCTCTGAATTATTTGTCACAGAAGTTACTCTTACCTTCTAGTTCTAGGTCCCTGGTTTTCTTTCATTAATGGTTTTAGACAATTCAACCTCATTTAAAACATTCTCAGATCTACAGTTCAGAATAAGAGACACAGCATAAATAATTTTTTCAAAGATAGTCTGCAGGCTTCTTCATGACTCATGTTATATGACATTCTGATGTATTCCAGCATACAGTGTGAACTTAAGCTTTGAAGTGATACTAAGAATGATGTACCTGGAGCATAATTTGACATTTAAAGAAGATTTTCTCATAAAACTGTCAAAATTCTTTGTGTCAGCATATTTTGTAGTTTTCCTTAAAGAAGCACTAATGAAAGAATTACAAGTTCAACATGGGAACCTGACAGAGGCCGAGACACAGAAATGAAGCCAGCTGAGGTGAAAGAAAAATTGATTCAAAAAGGTTTGAAAATAGCCTTCTACACACATTTAAATATTCTGGTATGTGTGTGGGCTGGGCTTCGACCTCAAGGGAAAAGTAATGAGATAAACTCCTTCCTGCTGGTAAACAGTAATTGCAAGTCAGCAGCTTTGTGTTTCTAAATTCGCTGGTCTTTCCCAGTCCTACTATCTGCTGCATGTCACGCTGCAGTAAGTTGGTGAAAGCAAAGCCAGCTGGCCCACTCAAAACATGAATCTTTAAAAATGTAGGGTGTTCCAAGGATTTCCTGTAACCCAACCATTTAAAATAATAACTGACCATCTTCTTTTTAGTTCTATGATTGTATCAAAGATATATTCAGAATAAATAGAGGTTTCAAGTTAGATCTACTTGAAAGCACCAGCAACCCTGTGGAACCTATTCAGGGTAAGAGAACCATACCACATTCCTCCCACCAAACCAAATGGTAGCGCTCTGCACCTTCAGCCCTGAGCTGTGCCCGCAGATGTGGTGTACCCTGCGAAATCTGGGAAAATCTAGTTACCCATACAGTTACCTTACTGCACTCTCTTCTGCAAATGCCCGAGAACCCACCTCCACAAAAGCATGTACCAAAGGACGAGGACGAAACGGGAGGATGCATAAAAGCTGAATTCTCTGCTCCCTAAGCTCCGTGCCAGATCTTTTGAACAGAGATGCTTCTGTTCACATCTGTGAAGGAGGTATGATCACCAGGGATTCAAATTTTGTATTAGTGGGGGCAATACCCTGATTTTTAAATCGTCACAATCCACTTCTGAGGATTCCCTTCGGATTCTTGGACATCCGAAAGAGTAATCCCATTTAGAGTATTAATGGATTTAAAGAAAAGCTATTAAAAGTGAAGCAAGATAGCACTAATGAGGTCTGAACACTATATGGCAATAAAAAGACAAAAATAGAAAAGTAAGATTAGAAGTAGGCATTGGCAAAATTGAACTGAAGGATTTCCATTCAATTAATGGTTTTTTTTTCACTTCACTCTGCATTTATATTATTATTTACAGTTTCCTTTCTGCTGAACCAAGGAAGTGGCAGAGCAGCTGAAATAAAACCAATGAGATGGTGAAAGGTCCTTATTAAGCAAGATGCCTCACTCCGGTTCTGGATGCACCCATGCTTGTAAAGTGCATTCACAGGGTTACAGGTTTACTGGGTGCTAGAAAAATAAAAAATATTGCAATATATTGTTCCTTGGCGTACTGAAGGAATATACAATGGAATCCTTTAAAAGATGGAAAAACTTGAAGCTAGCCAAGATAACTGAAACTTCTAAAACCTGTGCTTTTAACAGAAGTATCTTGTTGTGCTGAGGTAGCATAGTAAAGTTTTAGATCTCTTGCTAAATACTCACCCTTAATGTGTAATGCACATTTTGGCCCAATATAAAATTATCATATTGGGTCAAAACCTGTCTATAAAGTGAAGAATAAAAATAAATCGTTGATTTTCACTACGGCAATGAATCACTCTGTACTTCTGACTAAACCTCCTAGAAACAGAAATGAGTAGTAAATTAAAAAATACATGCAGATGACATAAAACAACTGACAAGTCAGAACCAAAAATGCCATGAAGAATTTCAGAAATCCTAAACAATCAAACTGAACAGGCAACAAAGACAAATAAAACTTAATGCTCAAAAATATCAAGTAATGCAAACTAAAAAAAAAATAAAATTGAGAGTTCTGAATTAATCGTATCAAAACAAATACATTTTGTGACCATTGATTTAACTGTAGAAAGCTCAGCAGAAACATCTGATCATTGTGCCAGAAAAAGGTAACACAATATTAAGATACACAGGGAACTGGATGGAAAATAGCGCTGAAAACTCTGTAATTTCCTCAAGGAATCAATAATGGGTCTTCACCTGAATTCCATGTTTATGTGTCATTCCTTCTAAAAAGGGAACTGCAGAACCAGAGGAAAGATACAAGATTGCATAGAAAAATCTCTTTTACAAAGATAGATAAAAGACTGCAACTGGACAAACTGGTATATTCTCACAATGGGTACAAAGATTAGGTTTTTGTCTCAGATTACCAGAAAAAAGATTTAATAAATTAATATCTGAACTTCTGAAAAACAATTTAAAAAATCATAAAAAGAACAACATTTTTTAAATTTGGTTAAACTACGGAACCCATTGCCAGAGGAAGTTTTCAGGGCAGAAACTTCATCTCTTCTCTATTTATACAACAGAGATGAGATATTCACATCTCAAGAATACACAAACATTGTCAACAGTTTTGAAAAAGATATTAAAACTTTGGCTTAAGGCCTAAGCTAATTTCTTTTGAAATAAAAGCAACATGGAGTTATTCAGGGGAAAGCTCTTTATACCCATACTTACTTAAAACATCTCCAGCATCTGGTTCTAGCTGTTCTCACAGGCAGGAACTTGTACTAGCGTAATCAGTATGTTTGTTATCATTTTCTACCCTCATCGATATTAAGACTATGTAAATAGAGTATTTAATAGTTAGCAGAGATTGCACCTTTCCTTAGGGACAAATCAGTCATTTGCTAACGATCCCCTACATAGACACTGTAACCCCAAATGCAATGTAATGTTCTGTGTGAATTCTTTCTACTGTTCTGTCCTGCAATGTACTTTGCAGTAGAACAGTTCTAACTTACAATATTATCACATTGCTCACGACCCTTACAGCTTTCCCTTCTCTGCACACTCCTCCATTTTCAAAGAGAAAACGTGACTGCATTGAAAATGGACAGGGAAAGCAGAGAAGCAACCAGAGATGGACTGCTTCACAATGTATTCCTGGCTGACCGATACTTTCAGTTTCTATGGATGATGGACAAGCGTATATTTGGAGATACGGCTTCAACTTAATTTTCCTGTGTTATTACAGAACATATATGAAAGTACATGTATTCTGCAAGAAACTACATGATCAATATGTATGATTAGATAAAACAAGTTTATATATCAGTCCAGTGTATGAGAAAATTAATTAACATATTTAGCATGCAGAGAGATGGATTCTAGCCAGCACAAGACAGAAGGAAGGGGATTCAAGCACTGAACATGGTGTGAGACAGTGAGAATTGGCATTGGGAAAAAGCAGGTAGGAGGCTAATTAGCACAAGATTTGGAGAATGGGAGAAAATGCAGCAGTACAAGAGAAGAAAAACAACCGGCCCTTACTAAGAGAAGCCCAGTAGGCTTACCCATGGAAATACTCCTACTTTTTTTTATAAAAATGCTTGACCATATACTAACAAATCCTATTCATTTCTCAGATCCTACTTCTTTTCTGTGAGGAGATTATTTGTGATACAATAAATTTTCTATCATGCACACAGGCATTCATTTTTGGTAAAAGCATTCTGTTCAAAAACTTCTTTATAGGGTTCAGCATTAAGCTGTACTTGTGAGGTCTGTACGTCTTATTTAATGTTAACTTATCTTACACAGACAGATAAGTCTGCAAAGTTACAGGCAATACCAGATAAGATACAGCTTGTCTCATCAATTCTTCTAGCTGGCTTTCCTGCTTAAAACTTAATTTCTTCCTTGCATTCAAACTGACATAGCGATACCATTTACATCGCATTTAAATTTAGCCTCCACACAACTGCGAAAAGATGGCTAGCCTAATTTAGACACTTAATTCCAGTTGCCAAAGCTGCACAGGGAAGGAACTGTCAAAAAGTTTTGAAGTTTCTCTTGTCACTAAAAGCACAACAAGATTAGTCTGGAAATGCAGAGTGGTTAAAAAAAAAAAAAGGAAGGAAAAAAAAGACACAAGAAAGTGTAGTCTACTGTATAAATCACTATGCATCACTACTGTAGTATCACAGGGTATGTCTCAACTGCCTTCAACAGGAGGTTGTGAAAGCAACAACGGATGTGAGATGCTCTGTAACCTACTTGACATGATCCCTCATGGACTGTGATATTGGTGGTTCTGAGCAGGACAGTAAGCTTGGGATGGCTCTTCAAAAGCAGTCCTAGGATTTTCTTACATGCCTTTTGAAGAAAAAGTACTGAAACATCCAAAAAGGTCAAAAAGCAAAGTCAAAAGGGATTAATTACAACATGATATTATTTACTTCCTTTGTAAGTTCGTCTGATTAATTGTATAAACTGAAAATCATAGCTAAGCAAAGTGTGAGCAAGTCACAGAAACTTGTCCTATGGGTCATGAAGTAATTTTCTACTGAAAATTAGTCTAGCATATTTATACAGTAAATAAAGAAAAAGTTTCAAAAAGGAGAAAATTGCATTGCATTTCAAGTCTTTACCTTCATATCGAGAGACTGGCCGAGGACAGATCAGCTTCTGCATTTGCAATGACTGCAGCTATATTAGTTCTGGTACTGCTCTGCCAATAGTCGAACAGCTTTACCTCTAACTAAATTTCAGTGCGTGGTTTTTGGAAAAAACTTACACAACTCTGGAAAGCGGCCTACAGGAATTTAATACTACCTTATCTTTGATATCCTTTCAACACTACTCTTTAGATGTTGAACTAGGTAAACCATCTGAGCTCTGATATTCTAAAAAATGACTGGAATTTTTTTATTTAACATAATCTGATTTCATAAAGCATCTTTGACATAAGACAATATTACTGTACAATACTTTAATATCTTCTTTAAAGATTAATTTACATTCAAATGCATTTTAATTAGTTTAATCAAAGAGTAGGAAGTAGGCTTAGATGGCTGTCTATCCTTTGAGTGTCAGAATAGTTTCTCTAAAATCTTTGTCAAACCTTTAATTTCTGTAATTTACTCTAATTTAATAAAAACACAGTTTACCGGGGTTCAGGTGCTTGGACCCTGCCAAGCTTTGCAGCTGATTCACCCTCATATCAAACACTTAAAATCTTGCACATATTTAGTTATTTCTGTTGACTAGCCCTAGCAGTTAGATTAGATAATTCTTATTCACTCAAAACAAGGCTGAAATCCTCAATTTCTTCCAGCCCCCTTACATTAGGCAAAGGGCCCAGAGTAGTGTGGAGGGTCTGTCAGAGGCTTGCCACAGGCTCCGTCCCAGTGCCAGCGTGGAGGGTGACAGCTGCGGGGCTGCGAGCCCACCACCCTGTCCCAAGGGACCTGCCGTTGAGGGGGGCAGAGGCAAGACGACGATGTGGGGACACCGCTCTGCGGAATGCTGTCCCTAAGGACAGGACAAGGGCAGGGGATTGCAACCTTGAGACCACACGCAGGTTGACTCCAGCTGTGAAAAGAGATGGTGCCGTCTGGTTTGGTCAAGCGGCTGCTGTCAGCGTGCCTTACTTCCCACTGCTTCTGCCCCTTCTCCTCAAAGCTGCACACCCTGGCTTTGGCTTGTTCTCCTCCACCCCCTTGTCTGCTCAGGTTTAGACTCCAAATTCCCTTCCCTTTTCTATAGGATGCACAGTGCCTGCCAACTCCTTACTTCTGGCCCTGCTCCCAGGCGTTCTGCCCCTGATTAAAGGATAGAAAACCTCCAAAGGAGATCACACTTTCTTTACATAATCTATTTAATAATACTTTTCAAGTAATGCAAAGCTAACTCTCGCTCCTGAAAAGATCTCAAAAGGACACCAATGATTTAAAAGACTAAAATCTGTGTTGAATTATTGAACACAAAGGAAGACAAAACCCACTATTGTGGGCTTCCACAAATATACCCAAAATACCACAAAGGCTGCCAAATTCAGTCAGTCAAAACTGTGAGTCATAAGCTACTAAAAAGGCATAGGGTTTGGGGGTTTGGGTTTCTTTCATATTTTTTCAGGTCTGCAATTTTCTTTGTCCTTTCTTATCTGAGTGTTTGGTATATACTATAACCAAGTTCTAAAGCTTTTCCCACAGTTACAAGGGAGGGGATCAATGAAAATCTTCCCCAGGAAGAACTTAAAAACCTGTACCACACACATCAAAAAGGCTGGACTAAAACTACAGTAAATGGCAACACCATACACCACTGTGCAGCCCAACTATGCACCCTACTGGTGTTTTTCCAAAATGACTACGAAAATGCGTTGTGTTAAAGAGGAACATTTTGTTAGTTTTTAGATTTCATTCTATTTGGTTAAAAGCCCCTTCAATTAGGTATACATCCTTGCATTCATTTTATCATTTTTATATATGCTACAAGGCAAGGATTGTTCTTCCCTCTCCGTACAATTAGAAGTAATATAATTCATCTGCAGGAGAGGTGGTACGCACAGAGAAGTCTTTACTAGACTGGAGGCTTTGGAATTCTTGTACTTCTTCAGGGTTCTACTCATAAGCAGCAACGTAATTACTGCCCACCAGCTGGTATTCTTCTCTGGTTCCTCAGCACCTCTTCAATCAGAAGGGCCCCAGAAACTTTTCTGGTACAAGAATAAATCCCACAACACCCCCTCCATCCCCCCCCAGTGCAAAAGTATAACAATAGTTGTTAAGATGACAACTCTTATTAAGGTTGAGCATCTCCACAGATAATGTTTAGATACAATTAGCACCTGTAGTTAGGTCTCATCCGAAAGTACCACCAAGATTAGTCTCATTCATTAGTCAGGAAGCATAAAAACTACTAACTAACAGGTCTCATTCTTCTCTTGGTCCTCTTGTTCCTCATTAGCAAGGAACTGTGTGAGAACACTTCTTTGCACTACAGAACACAGGCACAGTTGCATTAAAGAGGTAGCCACTTCTATTCTCAGATGTTCTGCTGAAATTTGTTTGCTTTCTCTGCATCATTACAAGTGAACACAGTGGTTGTCTGAGACTTAGGATTCCCTCAGTAATCTTAAAATAGAATGCTCTCTCCTCTAATATCACATGATGAACCATAAACAAAATTATGACAATATTCTCAGAATTTTTCTTTTTTCCAAAAGCAAGTATTTTTAAAAAGAGCTATTACTCTCGGTCCTCTTCCTCTCAAATGTACTTTATTTCACTCAAGGTGTTTCCTTGATGCTATTTCTACTACGAACATACAGCCTTTAAACACACATTCCAGACTACATCCTTTGGGTGAAAACACACTGGTTGAGTTTCCTCCCACACGTTCCCTTACAGCACGTTTGTTTTGTTCAATCCCACATTTACCCTGCTCATTCTGGTCTGCCAACAAATGCTCATTTCAATGAGCTCCATTCTAATATCCTTACACACGGTTTTCCCCGTTGATGGGACACTGAGTATCCACTTCCACTTTTAATTAGAGCAGCCACAGAATAGGCATCCCAAACCCGCATAGTATGTTAGTCCCATCAATTTATCGCAGATCTTTTTTTAAGGTATGGTCTGAAAAGAATACAATCTCCATATTGAAAATCCCAGCTTATCAGCAGAATCAGAGAGTTTGTAAGAAAGATTTCTGCTGGCAGGGAACTACTTACAATGCTTTGTTGATAACCCACACTTGCAATTGCTGCCCATACTGGTATATCTTCACAAGACAGTACGTATCAGTAGATGATGTATAACTCTTATGTTGAGCGTTACCACTTTTGCGAGTGCTCCACAGAGTGAAGGCATCATTCTAAGTACTATCTTAAATGGAAAAGTTTGCAGTGGTAGAAGAAAAAAAAAATGAAGCTCCTGTCAGGGAATTTTAGGTGTTTGGGATCAAGTCCAATAAATCCTCCTGACTCATCCATTACCTTCCTGGTTTTGCACTTGTTCTAAAAAATTGTCTGTTTTCCATCCCAAATTGTATTTCTTCCTGCATCCATTTTAAAGCCCCAAGATTCCCTCACAGAATGCACAGCAGCAGATCTGAATCCATGAAACAGATACTTCGGAGGAGATTAATAATGCAAATATGAGATTACAAAGTTCTGGCTGCAAAACGTTTGGATTAATGCCATCACATTTCTGGGCATGTCTTTGAACTCATTCTAGTTTGCCTGTGAACATAGAGAAGAATTGCTACAATGTGGAGACATGAAGGCAGGTCAGTTGCGGATGCCTGCATCCCTGGATTGCTACTGCTTTGCAAGTACTTGATTTGGTAGTAATCATCCAGGTATCCAAAGCTATTTTGTTATACTGGCCAAAACTGCTGCCAGTGAACACAGAGGAAATACTGCATGCAGTTACTGGAAAGATCTTTTAGTAAGGTGGTGCAATATGAGAAAGTCTGATTTAGGCCACCCCTACAGATAAAGGAAAAGCTATGTATTTCTCTGGTTATGCAAACACTGGCAGATAATTATGCTGAACTTGGTTAATTTGGTCAACCAAATTTCGCAGGGATCACATTTAAGAATAAAAGAATACAGACTGCATATCCAGTTATAAATTGTGAAAAGCTTTTACGCAGCTGTTGAGGGATTGTTCATTTGGGAGCTCACATCCCTATCTCGTTAGAACAGACAAATCATGATTTCACAAAGCAGTGTTTTACTGTCCACATGTAAAAAATGCACCTAAAAAAGTGCAGCTCAAGTGCCTGTCTGGGCACTTCAGGCAGCAACCAACACTGATGGACGTGAACACACAATCATCTTATTCTACATTCATCAGTCAGTCAGGTCAAAGAATAAGACACACTGGCTTCTTAAGAGGGAGAGAAAATTAACTGTGTTTGTACTTAGGTTACATTGTATGACCTCCATGTTACACTGGATTATGTGACTTTATTATTTTCCCTTCATCTGAAGAACTGCAGGAAACCTCACTGAAAAGCTTATCCCTCAGACTTGAGTATTGCCTATTCCTAACTTACCTTCAGAGCAGGTTCAGAAAGCACTCTCTGGTTTTTGAACATTTGGGCAGCTCCAAGAACATATCTTCTTGCTGATTGTTCCCCTTCTTTGTCATTAACAACCTTTCAGCCCCCTTCCCCTGGGCTGTCCTCAAGGGCAATGAAAGGCAACACAGTATACAGCTGGAGGAAGTCAGTAGATATCAAAAGTTAAATGTCAAATCTTCATAAAAATAAAAACGCTTATTATTTGCCTCCTATTCGCACAGTGGCATTCACCACAGTGAGAACAGGATATGTACTTTTCAAATTCTCTAGCTCTGAGGGGTGCTAGATAAGTATAACGATAGTGCAGCCAAGATTGCTAAATTTATTACAGGAGCCTCTGATCCCAATAGTATATTGCTAATAACAGTGCCAAATATCCAAAGGCAGCTGCTCTTTAGAGGTTATCCAGTCCCGTATGCTCCCTCACGGAATACCGCAGAGCAATAAGCAAAGGCATATTATACCAGTGGGAGAAGCAAACTGCTCTTCTTAGATATAGACGGGCAACAAACATCTGATATTTCTTTGAAAAATCAAGGAAAACTGTGCCAGAGGACAAAAAGGACATCTGTGCCAAAAGAAACCAGAATCTCTGCAAACTAGAAGTGTCTTTGCTGCTGCAAGAACGATGAGCCAGCCCACGCTAACTGCCCTATTCCATTAATGCATTCTAACTCTTTTTCAATCTAAGCACAGCTTATAAACAATTTGTTTTCCATTCATAGCCCCAGACCTCAAAAATAAAAAAACTTCTTTGGACTGAAAAAAACCCCAATATTCTCCTAGAATTTTGCTACCACATTTTTGCAAATTCATGCAGTCTGAATTCCAAGGTGCTTACAATCAATCTTTTTTATTTTATTCTGCATTTAGGTTGAAGACTTAGGTGTTGGGTGGAATGTACTTCATTTTCAACTTTGAATGCATAGCATTATATTTCCATTATTTTAAGAAGATTTTCTTTCTTTTTAATATTTTTCCAGTGACTGCAGCAAACCCCTACGCTACAGCCCATATTTCAAAATCTTTTTTGACTGCGGAGAGTATCCTGTCAATTCTCCTACATTAGCGCTGGCGCATCCTCTTAAAATAAACTATCTGCTAAAGGCAAATTCCTTTGTTGCCTGCCTGGGCATACTCCTCAGCTGTTCGGATGACAAAGATGGGGAAAGGGCTACATGGAGAATTATTCAGAATGGTGAAGAATGTTTAAAAATGCACTATTTTAACTGAGTGACAAATGAAACGATCCTAAGCACCCACTGGGACTTCTAGAGAGCAAAGAAAAAGAGTTGGTAAAAGCAGACCTTGTCAGGGTGACGATGACATTTTACAACTGTTGTTGAAGGACTGCCTGTTTAGGGTCATGCCCTGCTCTTGGAGATGCTTGCTACTGGCAGAGACAGTATAATTTGACAGGCAGAGTTCAGTCAACAAAACTCTAAAATTTATGTAGAGAACACGCTGACAAAAAGTGACCTTAACCAGTAAAATTTTGTATATTAAATGCAATGTGCATGCACATGTGTATATATTTATCAAATACACATATATTTATATTTTCATATGATTTATACAGACAGATATGCACAAGGGCATCTGGATAGTGGCAGATAATCTTGAGCACGGCTGAGTTTAAAAAGAGGTATTCTGCAGCTGTTTAGGAACTCACAACACCTTCTCATCTCTGTGTAACTAAAAAGACCTTCTTGAAAGTGTAAAGAAAGAAATATAACCCAGTGCTGTGAAATACCCGCTTTGAGAGTGTTCTGGTAGCAATTCTGACTGGAGTATCTAAGTCACAGTTATGGAATACTTGATTAATATTTCTTCTATAATAATCTAAGAAAAAAAAATAATTTCAAAGACCTTCTAATGAGGCCAAATATATTTCCAGATCTCGCCCAGCTTGCCTCTCAGCTTCTCCTTTAATATTTGACTAAGTGCGTCTTCGGGCTTATCAAAACAAAACTGAGTATGGCTGCAACACTCACAGGCATTCTGTCTGCATCCTTTACAAATAAATCTGTACCTGTTCCTCTGGAAAACTCCAAAAGTAGCTCCATGCCAAGCTGGCCTGTCTGACTGGCATGCTGCTTGGCGAGAATACCAACAGATGGGCACTTCAAAAGAATCCCATTTAGTGAAAGGCTTGTTGTTTAAAAACTCTTGAAAACCCAAATACCTTAATTTTAATGGTGGCTATTGTCTTTGTGCGTAAGTTATGAAGGTGCTCTGATTTTTCATGTAGATCAATTCCAATATTTTAGGAAGAAAATATTCTTCTGTTCATTTCAGTGCACAAAGCAGTTTTAAGTGTGTGGGGAATACTAATATTTCCATCCTTAACCAGAAGGGTTCCTGCAGTACTGCTGGGCACAGACCAAGGGATCCTGTTTCTGAGTCAGTAACAGAAACTGATGTGTGAAAGTCACGGGAAACATTTCCATTTTTCTGATGGAAAAAAGCAGAAAGAAAAATTTCTGCCCCACCGAAGACTGCATGCTGAGGTTGACTGTACTTGCATTATAGGATCATTATTATTTTCATGAAATTATTGTATCTTTGCAGACTTGCCAATGGTGCCCACATTTAGACATGTATTTCACGACAGAAAATTCCAAGCAGCTTTTGCAAACAACAACACTTTTTTATTATTAAAAACCAAATTGTAAGGACATTTAGAATTAATCACTCACAAATTCTAGTTTCCAAGTGGAAACGGTTCTGGTAAGGCCAAAAATTTGGCAAAAGCCAAAAAAAACCCAAAACAAAACACCCCAAAACCCAACAACCTAATAAAAATATTAAAACAGATATGCTACTAGAATTCTCAGCATATACATTCTAGTGATATATTTGAAAAGCCATTCATACTGACACTCCTGATATTTGCTATTTTTAAGCACAAGGCTGAGAGTCTGCAACAGAAATTGTTGCAGTCTTTGTTTCCTCATACATAACCAGTCTGCGTCTCTCTGAGCACGACAGTGGAGAAAGGTCAAACAAATAAGATCTATCAATCACATGAAAATAGATTGAGCAATATAATCTTAACTTCTACTCTAGAAATAAATCAGTGAAGAATTTCTGGCATGAAAGATAAATCCACTTAGACTCAAAACCAGTTTAGATTCACTCACAAAATTCTTTTGGACATAACCAGTTATTTATTACATAGATATTTAACGCCTAACAAAGTGTTAAGGTATCTAATCTATAACAAGAAACCTTGATTTTTCAGAAAAAAAAAATTAGATTAGCATTTACCTAAAGAAGCTTATAGTTATATGAATGTTATTATTTTCCCTGAGTCATCCCATCAAATGACTTTAATGCAAAGTTGGTCATCATGTGGATGCATACCGAACCCAGTTCAGAAATTAAGACATTCAAGGGAGCTCACTGAGGTACCTCAAGAACAGAGACAGTGGTCACTCTCAATCACCTCTCTGCTTCCCTGGATCCCTGGGCTAGTTGAAGGACAAACAATTGGACCTTCATCCTGCTTGGGGCTTCAGATGACTGGAAGGCAGCCGCGTGTGCACTGTAATATTGAGACTGAATACATCATGCTAGCATCCTATACAGCCACACAAGAGGGATCTGATATTACATAATTTAAAGACAAACTATACAATGGCCTACATATCTTTCCACATTTTCTTAAGAAACAAGAGACCTGACAAGTCACAATCATACACCAAGAACGATGTTGTTGAAGTAATCAACCAGGTATTACCCTAACGAATGCCAAAGAGTATTTCAGTACAGCTCCACCTGCCCCAAATTATAATGCCATTCTGAGAAGAAACAAAAATAACCTAAAAAATGTACTCACTAAAAAATATATTTCTAATTAAAAACAAATATAAGCCGAGTCGCTAGTAAAATGACTATTATGGAGTTAATATCCTTGGTAGATTTAAACTGGAGTGACAAATTTATTCAGAAACATAAACCAATCAGGATCAATTCAGAAACACAAATCAAAGTCAACCATGATTTAGACTTTAGCAAATTAAATTACTTGCTCATTTATGGTTAACATCCTTAGGTTAATCTTAAGGCTGCATAACCTTCACCTAATGTTATGCTTGAGACTTAATAATTCGCCTCGACATTTAGAATAGTTCTTACATAAAACTTTGGATTTCTTTTTAAATAAAAAGCAGGATGACAGAATAAACAATGCTGAAAATATACTCCTCTTTCCCAGAGGAGTTACAATCTTGGATCAAAAGCCTGCAGTTTTTTCCTCTTTCCATCAGTATTATATTTCAAAAGTTGTTTCAATTAATTATTTTTTTCAAAACGAGATTATTTTTTTTTCCTGTATTTAAAAATATTAAGTATATATGTTAAAACCAGTAATATGTATTTTTCTGCGTTGTTGCCTATGTACTGGACAAATAAAATACAAAAGAAAGATGTAAAGTACTTCCATTTCATTAACTGTAAAAATGTGTGAATTGGTTAACTAGAACAATTTTATTTTTTTTTTAAACATTTAAACTTTCTTAGGTAAAACCAACCAGCTCGACCGTATAAGGTTAGTGCTGTGTTCACATATCCATCAACAGATGAAATTATTCTTATGATAAATGAGTCGCAGTACGACAACAATATTGTGAAGCAAGTCTAAGCTACTATAGCAGATTTAATTCTCAGAAACAGCTGCATAACAACCACACTTCTCTGAACAGTAACAAATTAAGGGCATCCACAAGACTCCAGCTGTGCTAACGAATTCTTCTTTCCACATCTACAGAGACGATCAAAATACCTGCAGGACTTTTTAAAGAATGTCAGTGTTCTTATGTCTCCATCCTAAGAAATAACTCTGATACGTATCATTTGTGTTATTATTCATTTATCATCTTACTAGTTTTACAGACACATATTCAAATTAAAATACTCGGCAGGAAAAATCAAGACAAATGAAAGTATAAAACCAGAACAATTTTATGTCAAAAAAACCCCCAAAACAAACTACAGAATAACATCTACCACCTCAGAAGCCATTGATAAGATGATTCAAAGGGAAGATGAGTGTGGGTTAGATTAAATAAAATAGAAACTACAAGAAAACCCTGTCCTTCAGCACAGACTAGATTGCCTTGCTCAGCAATATACTCTTCG
This sequence comes from Burhinus bistriatus, assembly GCA_013397275.1. Classification (NCBI taxonomy): domain Eukaryota; kingdom Metazoa; phylum Chordata; class Aves; order Charadriiformes; family Burhinidae; genus Burhinus; species Burhinus bistriatus. The sequence goes on from VYXH01012758.1 coordinate 273,148, forward strand.
AACTAGTTGAACAGTATAGTACAGTCTCCTGTTTTGATCACTAGATTTTTTTTCCTCAGTTGGGCAGTGGGGCTAATCACAGCAACAACTACCCAACGTACTGGGAAGGGCATTTCAAACAAGAGATTGATTCTTCAGCTGGCCATATGCTTTAAAACTCTGCCAAAGAGACTGGGAAGGTGAAATAAGGATGTCATCACGAACACCCATAAAAGTTAATCACTAAAGCTTCTAAACAGCCTTGAAACTTCATTACAAATTATAAAGCAGGTGAAACTCCTAGTAACAACAGCCACAGCAAAATAATGTACAGAGGCTCACCCACAGCTGCTCCTCGAGCACGCCGGGGCACATGTGCCTCCTTGCACAGGGAGCATGCTGGGCACACACGTATCCCCATGGAGAGCATGCCAGGTCAATCACTCCATCCTGCTAACGAGAGCAGGCAGGAAATACAGAGTTTCTACATCGCCTCTGCAAGAAAGCATAGAAGATATCATACCCATTCAATGGCGTAATACTACAATGAACTAAAAATTAATGTTATAGGTGAATATGTGCATCCCCTGTCTAAAAAAGGGTAATCATGCATTAGCTAATTCTCACTTTCTGATTATCTCTTTTTTTTGTTGCTTCTTCCATTTTGTCGTGCTTTCCACGGTGCTTTACTCAGATTGCCCTTTGTAATTAGTTGTCTCTTTTTTCTCCTGTTTTTGGTAATCTCTTACCCTACTGTATTACTTTTGTACTTTGCATGCGGACATCCACTGCCCTCTAAAGTACACAGTGATTATAGCCAAATTCACTTCATGGTCAGTGTATGGCAAGAAGAGACAAAACAATGCATTGGAAAAGAGTAAGA